>CABHPQ010148659.1:13856-39480 GCA_902168405.1 Peromyscus aztecus | reverse complement strand
CGTTGCTACTGCTGGCTCCACAAACTTCATCTAAAATATCTTAATTTTTCTAGACCAAAAAAAGAAAAAGAAAAGTGATCTGAGTCATGAGATTATGGATTTCCAAAGCCATATTCATTTTAATCTAATCAAACAGTATAAAAACTTGTCCAGTCAGGCCGGTAGTGGTGCATGCCTTAATCCCAGAACTCAGGAGGCAGAGGCAGGCAGATCTCTGAGTTCAAGGCCAGCCTGGTCTACAGAGCGAGTTCCAGGACAGCCAGGGCTATACAGAGAAACCCTGTTTAGAAAAACCCAAACCAAACAAAAAGCTTGTCCATACAGATGCTCACATGCATAGGATTAAATAATTTTGGCTTGCTGAATTGACAAATGACCCTAGAGTTGTTAACCTTTAAAGAGCTTTAAATGCGGACATTAGATCCTCTTACCCTGTAACTTTAACAGGGGCATTTTATTATTATTTCCTGTTTTCATAGTGCTAGATGTAGAATGTATAGATAAAGAATCAGGACCTCATTGCTAGACAAGCATTCTATCCCTGAGCCCAAGTGTTATTTAAAACAGATAAAAAGTGTTTAGGTTGGGATACTATCTTACAAGGACACCAACGTACAGTATGGCTCGTTAAGGAAGGGAATGGCTCAGTTGCCTTTAGCCTACTGGCTATGGGTGAGATAGGACCTCTGTGGGTCTTTTCAGTATCAAACACACAGATTGCAAGCCCAGTGCCACTTTGAGATCTTTGGCAGCAATTAGCTGTGCAGCTCACACATGATTGAGCCTGTATGATAATGAGTATTCAGAGATGGGTAATGCCTGGGGGGCACTCACCAACCTAAGACAGAGCACCTGTGTGGCCTGGGCAGGCGTCTCCATGACGGGTAAGGTGACCTGCTGACATCCCACGCAACCCAAGTCAGAAGCTCATCTATTAATAAAAGGGGGACCTGTAGGGTCCTGGCCCCCGTTTTGGGTAACTGTTGCCTTGCTTGCTGACCTTGACCTGGAGATCCTCCCTATGCCAATTCCCTGCCAAGTTCCACCCTCCTGAATGCTTAAGAGAAGTTCCTTGTCTGTGTATCCTGAATAATGGGCGTTAACAGATTAGAAGCAAGATTGTAAAACATCAGTAGTGAACTTCTGCCCTCCTGGGTCCACCCATTGTGCTGTAAGCCTGTATTTAAGATCTCCTCCCCCCTTCAATAAATGACATTTGGCATTTAAAAAAAAAAAAGAATACAAGATTCTGGAAACACATGTTCACCCAGTGCCAATGTGAGCCCCACATATAATGTGAGACACCATCCCCAGGAGCTGTGGTGAAGGGTTTTATTGAGGTGATGGGCATGAAAAACTAAAAAAGCATCGACGTTTTACACACACACAAAAAAAACCCCACAAATAAATAAAAGAAAAATGTCAAAAAAAAGTGTTTAGGTTATGGGTTTAATGTTTACTTTAGATTTGTGGTATGAATTATTCTTGTTCTTAAATGTTATTTTGTTTTCCTTTCTAGACAATTTATGTAGACAAGATTAACTTCTGGAACCACCTAAGTCCTTCACATGTGTTTTTCTCTTAGGAGAATGAAGCTGTTTTTCTTTTGGATGAGAAATGCATAAATGAGATTAATTTGCTGTCAGGAAGAACAAAGAAGAAAATTCCTAGTCTGCAGCCTTTATTGAAGGATGTCTGTTTTCTGGCAACATCCAGTAATGGTTAAGTACTGCTGATATGTTCAAAAGGCTTGCTTGCTATGATTTCTCAAGAACAAAAAGTTGGTGATAGTGTGTTAAAAATTGCATTTCACTTTTGAACAGATGTGTGGCTGTCTGGGGTCCTCACTACAGGAGAGCTTTTCCTGTGGAACAAAGATCAAGATTGTCTGAAAATGATACATGTGACTGAAAAGCCTAAAGAAGTTATTAAAGCTACAGTGGGTAGGGATGTTTTAAATTTTGTTTGACTGGAAAAAGACTGAAATTTTTTCATATTACTATTTTGATAATGTATCTCCGTGTGTGTGTGCATATTGTTTCTGTCTATATAATATTTATTCTGGAAATTGGTTGGTGCTTTTTTGCGCTTCATTTAACTTGAAGGAGAAAATCTGGCATGCCTGTCATTGCTGTGACAACAGGTTCCTAATGTAACAATAACAGTTTAGGTTTTGTGGTGCCAGTGTGTAGTGCAGACAGTGCAGGAGACCGAGGCAGGAGGACCAGAAGTATTGCTTGGACTGCAGATTGAGCTGAAGGTCAGCTTGAGTGGCTTAGTGAGACCCTATCTCAAAATAAAAAGTGAAAAGGACGCCAGGAGCGAGTCTCAGTGTTAGAGCACTTGCCTGGCCTGGACAATACACTTGGTTCAATCCCTTTATTAATCATTATTAATGCTGGGCATGGTTGCTCACACCTTTAATCCCAGCACTCAGGCAAGCATTTGGGGTACCGAAGTAGGAGTATCCCAGTGAGTTCAAAGCCAGCCTGGGCTACAGAATGAGACCTTATTTCATAAAAGCCAAAAAGGAAAAGAAAATTAGGTGCTTTCATGAAAAATTCAGATTTTGGAAGTTCCATTTTTCTGTTTTGTTCTGTGTTAATTAGCAAGCTCTTCAAGACTCTACTTGTATGTAGCTGAAAATGGGAAAAGAGTTCTGCTTATTACATCTTCTGGCTGCATACTTCTGTGGGAATGTTTGGAATTGAAGAATATCCTGTCTTCTAAAAGCCTCCCATTGGTGGGTCAGTGGTCCCAAATCATACCCGAAGAAGCAGTTTTATTGCCTTCCACTAAAGACAAAGAAGCTGTAGTGGATGCTATTTTTGTCAAAAATGAGGTAAAATCCAAATGAGACACTGTGGAGTAGGACTCTTAGGCTTTAAGACCTGTCCCTATCTGAAAGCTGTTTAGTCAGGGGTATAATTGCAAACCTGTTTGTCACTAGTCAGAGCAGTTCTGAAACTACTGTTTGGAAAAGATGATTTTAAAAATGCTTTCAAATTAAAACCTACTTTCCCTTAGTATAATATGACTTGTAGTGAACATGATGGTGAACGTGGTAGTACATACCTGCAATCCAAGCACTTGGGAGGCAGCTGTGCAAGGACTAACCAGAGTTCAAGGCCAGCCTGGGTTGCATAATGAGCTCCAGGCTGTCTTGGCTACATAGCAAGGCCTTGTCTTAAACTGCCAAGTTAAAATAAAATGTGTGCATGTTCTATAAGTTAAGAACTGGTGGCTTTCCATAAGTCATTCATTCTCGGGATATAATAGAGTCATTGTTTAAATAAAAATTTTAAATAGCTTCATATAGCTCTGCATATGAATTTTCATCCATTACCCAATCCACTTTTGTTAGAAATTGTATTTTGAATTTAGGCTCAGTGGTATATGCCAATTTCAGCACTGTGGAAATAGAGGCAAGATGATTGGTTCAGAACAGCCTGACCTCTTTTAAAAAAAAAAAAACCAAACAAACAAACAAACAAAAAACAAGCCCTTTAGTCCCAGCACTTGGGATGCAGAGTCAGGTGGATCTCTGTGAGTTCAAGGCAAGCCTGGTCTACAAAGCGAGTTCTAGGACAGCCAGGGCTGTTACACAGAGAAACCCTATCTCGAAGCTGCCCCCAAAAATGGCATTTTGAAATTTTATTGGTCCTTTCCAGTAAGGTGATACTCTAATATAAATAATATAAAACTACAAAAGAAGAGAATAATTTCACAGGAACCTTCCCAGCAACAGTAAATGGCAGTATATTTTTTTAAAACTAATATTCGAACATATTTATGAGATGGCATATAGAACTTCTATATATTTGTATATTATAGTCAAACTGGAGTAATAATAAGCATTTCTATATCCTCAGATATTAAATACATGTTGGGAATTTTATTCTTTTTGAATCACTTTGATAATACTTTTATTATCTTATGTATTTTTTCAAAGATTTATTTATTTTATTTATATGAGGGTTCTATCTGCATGTATGACTTTAAGCCAGAAGAGGACATCAGATCCAACTACAGAGGGGTTTGAGCCACCATGTGGGTGCTGGGAATTGAACTCAGGACTTCTGGAAGAGCAGCCAGTGCTCTTAACTGCTGAGCCGTCTCTCCAGCCCCTTTTGTCTTAGATTATCAGTTACAACATTGGTAATATGGTCAGCAGTTCCCCTGCGGTGCTATAGGAACACCAGTACAAATTCCCCTGCTTCGGTATCCCTTATTGGACTTGAGTGTAAACAAGATGCTCAAGGCCCTGGGTTTTCTCCCCAGCCCCAAAAGACCTCGTCTGTGTCCTTAGGCTGATTTTTCATTTGGGCCTTGTATCTGGCAAAGAAAAAAATTGCTTAGCCTTTAACTTAGTATTAAGAATGAAATAGAAGCCGGGTCCCAATATTTTTTATTTATATGAGACATATTTTCATATATCAGTTTATTATCAGATTAATTTTATACTAAACTATTAAATTTATCTGCAGTTATTTGGCGACTGCTGCCTGTGTTCTTTTACTTTTTATTCTGGAGAATGCTTGAAGTTATCATTTCTGGCCATTCAGTGGTATGAGAATGTGTTTACATCTGTAAGGTGAGGTAAATGTTTCCTTCTCTTATTTTCTCCTTTCAAACAAGCATTGCCATTTTGTCATTGACCAGCCTGGATTTAAGATCTTTAGGTCTTCATTTCAGTTTGTAAAGCTTTGTAGATCTTTCCTTCCACCTTTTAAACAATTAATCTAGAAAGTTTCTCTTGTTTTTATTTCTTTTCCTAGAAGGGAGAACATGTAAGAGATAGCTAGTTTGTGGTATATTTGTCTTGATGCTGTAACAGTAATTACTTTGAAATGAATTGAATTTTAAAGGGGGCAAAAATAGTTGAATTTACTATTGTACCTTCAAAATGCTCAACTGTTTTGTTTTGTGTTTTTGGACAAGGTCTCACTATGTAGCTCTGGCTATCCTGGAACTCTGTGTGATCATGCTAGTCTTGGATTCAAGAGATCCTCTTGTCTCTGCATCCCAAATGCTGGAGCCACCAGGCCTATCCTCAAGTGTTTTTTCTTTGTTTGTTGGTTTCTTTAATAGTAAAATAGTTTGTATTCTAAGCTCCATAAAATAGAGCAAAATATATTAAAAGATTATGATATCTAAGTGAGATTTAGGAAAGTAATGTGACTTTATGAATTCTTTATGTTAATAATACTTTGTTATTTACATAAAGTAAAATGAGTAAAACATAAGCTTATAAGAAGGTTGATAAATATATACACCTATTTAATTATCCCTCAGAACAAATGTAGGAAATTGGCATAACCTAAAGAGTTCTGTTTCCCCTACTTTTTTTTTCTCAGTTTTTTTATTAATATACATTAATTGCATAAAAATAAAATTTTCTTTATGACATTTTATTTGATCATATTCATATCCCTATTGTCCTCACTCATTCCCCTCCCCTATGTTTATGATTCCAGTAATAAGTTTGCTGTCGTGTAAAAATGGTTAAATATTTAGTTGAAACACGCATATTTATGTTTGATTAGGGAACATAGCTCTCTTAGAAAACTCCAATACTGAACTAGATTTACTGACAGTTACTGAACAGTCACTGATCATATGTATATGTACATCTACTGAAGCTTAGGTAGACCCTTGTATTTTTTGTTATTAACTACATATCAACTTCAAACTTACTAGATGAACTTGGCATGCTCATGTGTGCCTGTAGTCTTTGTTACTTAGGAGGCTCAGGAAGAGGCTCACTTGAGTTCAGGAGTTCAAGGCCAGTCTAAGTCATATATTGAGACCTCGTCTCAAAAACAGATACACATACATCAGAAATAAATAAGTAAATAAAATCATTAAACCTTGCTGGGCAGTCGTGGCTCACTCCTTTAATCCCAGCACTCAGGAGGCAGAGGCAGGCAGATCTCTGAGTTTGAGGCCAGCCTGGTCTAGAGAGCGAGATCCAGGACAGCCAGGGCTCCACGGAGAAACCCTGTGGAATCTTGCTTTCATTAATTTCATTACTTTCTTAGGTCATTGCCGTTCCGTGTTCACTGGGCACAACAGGAATGTTTCCTATGTAGTCTGACTCCTAAGTGTGAGTCAGTGAAGTCAAGAGGAGCTCTGCTGTCTGCCTTCTCAAGAGATGGCCTTGCCCTGGCAGTAACTCTTAATCAGAAAGACCCAAAGGTCAGTAACTAGCATCTGTCCTTACTACTTTATGTCTTTAAAATGATGTTTTCAGTCTATTGTAGTTTGGTAAAGTTATATAAATCAGCTGTCATAATTTTCAAAAGTTGTTCTGAAGAACTGTAAAATTAAAATGCTTATCTTGATGTCAAATGCCTGTAATCCCAGCACTCTGCAGACTGGGGCAGGAGGATATGAGTTCAAGGCCAGCCTGGGCTACATAGCAAAAGCCTGTCTCAAACACAAGAAAACAAAGTACGAAGTGAAAGAATGGAAGAAGAGGAGGGTATCACAGCTGTTGGCAGGGCTGGGGTGGGAGGATTCCAAGTGTAAGGCTACTCTGAGCAACTGAAAGGAAGGGCGGTCAGGACTGCCTGGCGTAGAAAGACTACTTACTTTGCTGGTATAATAACAGCTCTCTCAGCCTCCAGGAAATAATGCACACGGAAGATAATGTCATATTTTCCCCCTTCTAGGCAACTCAGGTGTTATTTATAAACACACTGAATTTCGTTACTCTCTGTGGTGGCCTTAAAGGATGTAGTAATAAGAATCCTGTGGTCCCAGCTACACTTACCAGGTAAGAACACATGTGCTTATTTCTTGGAGGGTTTTTGAAGTTTGAAGCTCTACTATAAATTCTATAAATATCATTTAGATAAGGAATGTGACTTACCTTTGTACTTGGTAAATTCTGAGAGTTGCTTTATATAAATTAAGCATCAAATACTTTTTTTGTTTGTTTGTTTGTTTTTTGTTTTGTTTTGTTTTTCGAGACAGAGTTTCTCTGTGTAGCTTTGCGCCTTTCCTGAAACTCACTTGGTAGCCCAGGCTGGCCTCGAACTCACAGAGATCCGCCTGGCTCTGCCTCCCGAGGGCTGGGATTAAAGGCGTGCGCCACCACCGCCCGGCGCGTCAAATACTTTTAAAGGAAGGGTAGAGTAGAAAATATACAAATGTATTTTCTTTTTCATTGTTTTTCCTATCTTCTTAGGAATGGAATTGTGAGCAGGTAGAGCAGTATGAGGCTTCGTTTGGGAGGGTAAGATGGAAAGTTGAGAAAAGATCATCATTCATTCAGGAAGGCTGGGGTGTTCACAGATTTTTAAACATGACATTCATAGTGGTTTTTGGATAACACATCAGCTATAAGACGTATACAAGTTAGATGTGGTGGCGCACACCTTTAATCCCCGCACTCCAGAGGCAGAGGCAGGGGAACAAAGCAAGTTCCAGGACGCCAGGACTGTATATAGAGAGAGTCTATCTCCAAAAAATAAAAGGAAAAGACTTGTACAAGATTGGAGTACAAAAATTTTTCTCTTGTGCTCCTAACTTCTTTGTTTCTGAACACTTTCTGTGCCTTTCTTTGAATTTCCAGAGTGGTCAGGTCATCTAGCTACTTCTCTTCATTCTTTCCCTCCCCACAGTTTCTTTCCTAGAGCAGTGCTGGTCTCAGCTCAGTGGTCCCTTTGACTTTTTTGTCCCATTGGCAGATGGGAGGGGAGCTGCTTTTTGTTCTGGTGATACATTGATGCTGCCAGGGAGCAGTAGTAGGCAGGAGGAAGGAACAGCTTTGGGAAGAGGCGGTGTGCTGATGAGTGGGACTTCTAATGAGCTGCTGAGTAGATAGGCACGTCTGAGAACCTGTCATCAGTCTTGGTTATAGGCTCCAGAGATTACAGTTCATTCTGATCAAAAGATGATGAAGCCGGGTGTAATCCCAGCACTTGGAAGGCAATCAGGCTGATCTCTGAATTCAAGGCCAGCCTGGTTTACAAAGCAAGTTCCAGGACAGCAAGGCTGTTACACAGAGAAACCCTGTCTCGAGGGGGAAAAAAAAAGAAAAAGGAAAGAAAAGGTGACTGACTAATTGACTCAACTTTGAGGAATATTTTCATTTTTGAATTGCTTATAATTTTTAATTAGAATATTGTTGGAGTAGATATATGTAAGCCTTTTTTTTCTGTAAAGTAAAATTAACAAAATTTATGACAGTAGCCTACTATTCAGTCCTTTCTAAAACTATTATTTGCTCTTTCTAGGTCATACTGGGTAGGTGACATCAGCTGGACACATGATAGTCTTTTTCTGGCTTGTGTATTAAAACGTGGCTCCCTGGTTTTATTGACCTGCCTAGGTGAATTGCTAACATTAGTTACACTTGGTTGCTCTATAGAATTTGGGCCAGCTGAATTTATTCCTCTTCATCCACTAATAACATATAGGTGAGACATTTGAATTGTTTTGTTTATATAACTTATTTTCTTTGTGATTAATTTTATTATGTATTTTTACAAAAACAATTTCATCCCCAAATTTGTTTTTTTTTTTTTTTTTTTTTTTCTGTGAGTCCGTCATGTCAATATCTGTTTCTTGTGTTCCTAATTATTTATAGTTTTCTTCCTATTTCTTTTTGTGGCTTAATCCTGGTGAAAATTTGACATTGTGACTATGTAAGTATAAAGTTACTTAAATATTTAATAGTACTGAAAATTTAGCTTTACTATAAAAGATAATAAAACATGACACATTATTTTAAAAGTGTACCACTGAGATAACTTAGTAACTCAAAATTAACATATTAAAGAACAAAAACTGTTAGTAATAGACTGAAGAGTTTAGCCATATTTGGATTTTAGTTGTGAAAGAAGGTAGCAATTTGATCCTGTAGTCAGACAAATCAAGTTTTAAGTACTAGTTTTCCTATTTCCTAGTTGTGTACATGAATAAATTGTTCTTTAAGCCTCAGTTTCTTTCTTGTGAAATGAGCATGACAGTAATTGTTTTATAGGATTGAGGGAATGAAGTAAAAAGCTGGTGGTTGTGACTGAGGACATGTTGCTGGGAATCAAACTCCAGTCTTCTGGTATAGCAGTAAAAGTTCTTAACTGCTGAGTCGTCTCTCCAGCCCTAAGAGCTATTTTTTAGTAGAAAAACTGGAAATGACTTTTGAAATTTATCAGTCTATAGAAAGTAAACTGACATGGATACATCTTGATTATGTTTAGCCAAAAAAGGAATGCTTAATTTTTAGTGACCGTTTAATGCTAGGAGAAAACTGTCAATTCCTGCAGTGAAAGTTGTAGGTTTGGTTTTTTTTTTTTAACCTTTACTTTTTATTTTATGTGCATGGGTATTTTGCCTGCATTATGTCTGAACTTTGTACATTCAGTGCCCAAGGAGGCCAGATGAGGGTGTTAGATCCTCTGGGACTGGAGTTACACACAGAGTCGTGAACCTCCATGTGGGTGCTGCGGCTGGAACTTGGGTCCTTAATTTGTATTTACTGGAATTTCCTCACATTCTCCTTTCAAGTTACTATTTAAAGGCTTTTCAGATTGATGGTTTTTTTCTAGTAGATATTCATTATTTGAAAAAATAAAATTTTAAAATCACGACACATTATTAAATAGTGTAAGCATGATTCTCACAATCCTTATACTCAGAGATAACAATTAACATCTTAGGGTATTGTCTTCTAAATATTAAAGATACTCATATTGCATTTATAATAATAGTAATGTTATTTTCTTTCAACATATGATAAATTACATGAAATGTGTTGTTTATTTTTTAGCTATATTTTTTAATTTTAATTTTATTTTAATGTTTTGTGTATGTGTGTGTGTGGTTATGATATGTATGTGGGCACAGGTATGCCACAGTGTACAGGTGGAAGCAATTACACCTTAACATGTCAGAATTGTGTGACAAGTGCTTTTCCTCACTGAGTTCAGTGGACAGCCCTCATCTGGCCTCCATGGGCATTGCGTGCACTGACATTCATACAGGCAAAACTCCATACACATAAAATTAAAAAAAGTTAGCCGTTAGGTTAAAAAGAGTAAAAGAAAATGCTTTCACTGCAGGAAAGGACAGTTTTCTGCTAGCATTTATCTGTTACTAAAAGTTAGGCATTGTTAGTTTGCTAACATAATCAAGGCCATCCCAGCACCAGTTTCCTTTCAGTATCTTTTAGACATCACTGTTTTAATGCTTCCTTACATTTCTCTAATTAATCTATTAAAGTGGGACATTTAGCTAATGAAAACAATCTGCATTTGAGATCTTAGGCATCCTAACTTGATTTTGAACAGTACTAGAGCTCAAACTCAAGGCCTTGCACACGGTAGGCAAGGGCTTTATCATTAGGTCTCCCAACCTGTATTTTAATAGTTCTCTAGTCTAAATAATTACCATATATTAATATCTCCTTTTATATTTATAAAACATTAAATGTAATAAGCAGCTATATTGCATAATCAGAGTCCATGATAGAATTATAACAGATACATATATTTATGTGAGAGACTCATCTAATTTTAAACTCATAAAATGTCACGCACCAGTATATTCTCCAAATGTCCTATTTCTTTTTTTCCTCCTTAATAACAATTGTACTAATTGTAATTCTTGTAATTCTGTTCCTATATTTACATATTTTAGAGGGAAAGCCAGCTACTTAACCCTTTAATAATAGTAAGATGCCATAATTCTTAAATAGGTTGCATATAGTTAAAAAAAACAAGAGCTAATTGCCACAAAATTCAGGAAAACATTTGGAAACATGTAAAGACATGTATTTTGGTCACTGTTATGTTTCCTAGAAGTCAAATATACAAATTTAATATTTTCATGTGTTTCGTCTGCTTGCTGTCTCATTGTTCTATGTGATTTCTTTGCCTTTTATTTTGAATAATATGATTACTTCCTTTAAGATCCTTCTCTTGCTGATTCTTGGCTTTTCATGTTTGTTTGCTAGACCACAGCAGTTTACATTTCAAGATCCAAATAATTCTGTAGATTCATCAGCTTCTGACAGTGACCCTCTGAGACAGAGGTTTTCTATAAAAGCACACTCACGGCTACCCTACCTTATTATTTCTGATGGATATATGGTTACAACCCTTCGGTTTCTTGATAACCAGTCTCCAACAGCGCTTATGAGGTCGTTGCTACTTGATTCAACCCAGAGGCTTGAGAAAGCATACCAAAGTATGATGCTATGCAAGGTACAGTGCCTTTTGGTATCTGTGGTAAAAAGTGCCTTCCTGTTCCTTTCGAAGTTAGAACTATACCGACAGTAACAGTAGTCTTTTTGACACTGGAAGTTTTAATTGCCTTAGAATTACAGATAAACTTTTACGCTTGGAAATCATCTGTCTTTTTTTCTATAGCCAAAGGACAAAGGGCTGAACTTGCGATCACTGGATTCCTTACGGTCTAGCCTGTTAAAGCGTCAAGGAAAGGAGGAGTCAGAACACGGCACTGTCCCCAGATTTCTGCAGGCAGAAGAAACAGTGAAGTTAAATGACACTGCAGATTTCCAGGTACTTATTACATACTGACCTTAGTCTAAGAAATTCATTGATTTTTCTTGTTGTTTGTTGTTGAAGGAAATAGAACTTTGAGAACAACACAGTGATCCTATGCATAAGGCTTCAATGGTATTAAATATAATTTTCCCCTTTGTATTTAGGATATTGAAGGAGAAGAAGCTAATGAACAATTTCCAAACAACTCACTTCCATTTTGTGACCAAAGAAAAGATCTACTGTTTGGCACTGTCAGGGAAGGAAGATTAGAATTTGCATCGATGTTTGATACAGTTCATGCAGAGGATGATTCCAGGGAGACAGACAGAACCACTGCAGAACTGCACTGTATCCAGAAAAAACTACTTGCAGCTTGGACTATAGGAATTTCAAAAAATGTAACAGAAAAAAACTTAATGTTAAATTACACAGTACTTTGCATCACTCACTTTTTCTATATTCTTCAGTTTACAAAATGTCCTTTGCCTAAGTATGACCTGTGTTTAAATAAGAGTCTGAAGCATAATGCGTGGGTACTTTGTATCTTTCAACTTTTCCATCAGTGTTTATCAGTCCACTATTGGGATATGAGATACGGACAAGATATGGGCCATTTGATAAAGCTGACCTCAAATACTGTGAAGCTTTTACTGACTCAGCAGCAAAAAAGTGGATTCTTCTCAGAGATGCTTTTAGCCTGCCTGTCTTTACTCCGAATGGTCGCTGACTATTTAAATGGCATCTGCAGTCTTCAGCCTGAGACTGTTTCAGCATCAGCTGATGAAAGTAGAACATTTGAGCTGGACTCATTGATGGTACCTATTTTTCAAGCTGCTAAGGAAAGTTGGTCCTGGGACTCGTCTTTAAATATTTATCCTCAAGTTACAAATCTTGTTCAAAAGCCAAGTCACAGGTGTGAATACTAATTTTATTATTAAAACACCACTGAATTTCTTCTACTGTAGTAAGAAGTGTATAATTTGGTAGTTTTTAGTATATTTATAAGGTTTTAAACTGTTAGTACTAATCCCAGAATAGTTTTTCATTCCAGAAGGAAACTTTGTAACCATTGGATCCCAGCATTAAAATATGTTACTTTAAAAATACTCAAGTACCTATTTCAGAATATCACATTATTCCTGGTGTATCTATATGATTTTTAAACATTTATTTTTTTGTTTTAATTATATATATGTATGTGTGTGTGTTTTTTTCTTTCTTTCTTTTTTTGGTTTTTTGAGACAGGGTTTCTCTGTGTAGCTTTGGAGCCTGTCCTGGATCTCGCTCTGTAGACCAGGCTGGCCTTGAACTCACAAAGATCCTTCTGGCTCTGCCTCCTGAGTGCTGGGATTAAAGGCGTGAGCCACTACCACCTGGCGTATGTGTGTGTGTATGTGGGTGCCCATGGAAGCCAGAAGAGGGCATTGGATCCTCTGGAGCTGAAGTTGCATGCAGTTGTGAGCTGCCCGGTGTGGGTGCTGAGACGTAAACTCAGGTTCTCTGGAAGAGCAACAAGTGCTCTTAACCCCTGAGGCATCTCTCTAGCATCTCTATATAAATTTTATTTGTCAATCAAAAAATTGTTTCAGTTTTTTCCCCCAAAGATTAAAAAGCTAAACTTGTTCTCGTTACTCATGAAATTTGGTTTTGACAATTGTCTAATTTTGTGTACAGGTTGATTGCTCTTTGGAGACTATTGTACAGAAAAACTTTATGGTACCAAGCACAATTAAGCCGAAGAATTCCTGACAGTGACAGACAATTACCTGAAAATACAACACATGAAATTTCTTTTGTCAAGAATCTGTTATGTCATCTACAGACTAACCTGCAGATGGCTGGGGGTAGCTTGCATCAAGCCTTAGAACTTAAACCTACCAATGGTCAGTATCTCACAGACAGTTTCTAACTCCTTAGATATGTGAAATGATTAACTTTGGTTTTTCAAAATGAGTTGCACTTACTTGACTTTCAGAATAATCTCAGGCTGGAGATGTATCTGCTGAATTTTAAAATAAAGTAAACATCTAAAAGTTATGTAATCAACTGTAACTAATGGTTGGATAAATTCATCCTTAGGTGAAGAGTTTTTTCTGTTAGGCTCATATGAAAAGTCAGTTCGTCTGTGGAAGAAGGCTCTACAGGAAACCCAAGAGAGAGGTAAGGGACGTTTAAAAAAGAAGTAACACTGTATTGGTAATAACATAAATTAACTTTCTGCAGAATTTAAAAATATTAAAGTTCAGAGTAGTCACACTATCTTACTGTTCAAGTAAGATACAGATTGTAGGGAGCTTAACTTCCAGAAATACTATACTGTATTTTAAATTGTTCTTGATTTTTAAAATCTTTTCAGTGTTCTCTAGTTAAGTTTCCTGCCCACCCCACCCCCACTGTGTGTAATGATAAAACCTGCAGTTAAATGTTAATAGATAAGAAATGAAATTTATGTCCTAAACATGTTTTTCCCTTTTAAAGGCACCACAGATATCTAAATGGGAAATTGTACATCAAATGTTCCACCACTTTCCTACAGACATTGAGAGAACCATGGAGCTACGCTTCCTGGCCTTTAAGAGATTAGAGAGTTTCAGGTTTAACAGAATTGGAGTTAAGTTGGCATGGGTTTGTAATGACATAGGACTCTAGGTTCTAGGAACTGATAACGTCTTTGACGATACAGGACTGAAGGTGTGACCGAGATGATAAAACTGAAGGTGTGATGGAGATGATGAAGTTCCCAGCTGGCAGCTCCGGGCCTGCTTGAGTGTAGTTACTGCCCGGTCAGAGCGCCTGACGTTTCTTTTCTGACTTGTTAGCTTTGCACACTTCCCTCTTTCATCTCCTTAGTGTTCTCTCAGTGCTTGCTGTAGCCCAGCTCTGCACAAGGCACTAGAGATACCAAAAGGTTACCTTTTGTTACAGTCACTTGTTTGGGCTGGGGAACACAAGAAGAGCACTCCCACAGTCTAAGCCTGAAGGTACGGATCAGCTCCAGGGAACCCTGGAGAGGCTGATGTTTAAAGTTGACTTGAAATTGGACAGTGAAACCAGCAGGACAGAACTGTGTGGTAGTGGTGCATGCCTTTAATCCCAGCACTTGGGAGCAGAGGCAGGCAGATCTCTGTGAGTTCAAGGCCAGACTATTCTACAGAGCGAGTTCCAGGATAGCCAGTGCTACACAGAGAAACCCTGTCATGAAAAACAAACAAAGCTGGTAGAACAGTTTAACAGAGGATGGACATTCTTCATGAATTTAGATCCTAAGTACATTCTGTCAGCTGAGTCACACCTTTATCCCTGCATCAAAAGGTGTCACAAGTTTCTGGGGTCTAGAGAAACCAAAAGCCTGAGAAAGTGTAAGGATTTGGCAAAGTATAAATATGTGATTTACATATGCAATATTAGTGGTAAGCCAATAATGGTGACAGGGAACAGTAGTGAGGAAGGTCTTGTATGGAGTGACAAGAGAAGAAGAAGAATCAGGTAAGATTCTTTTAAAAAACCTGGTCTCAGTTTTAGCTCTGGCTGGCCTGGAACTTACTATGTAGACCAGGCTGGCCTTGAACTCAGAGATGTGCCTACCTCTGCCTCCTGAGTGCTGGGATTATAGGCCAATTTTAAAAATTACATTTGTTTACTTGTGTGGAAGGATACACATTTGCTACAGCATACCTGTGGAGGTCAGAGAATGACCTATAGGAGTCAGTTCTCTCCCTCTACCATGTGGGAGGGAACTGGGACTCAGACTCAGGTTGTCAGGCTTGGTGGCAAGCAGCTTTGCCCATAGAGCTATCATACTGTCCCAAGACACATTTTGTAAGGAAAAGACTGTTCAAACAAATACAGAAGGTCCCTAATTTACCATAGTTTAACTTAGACTTTTAAACTTTGTGATGACATGAAAGCCATGTGTATTCAATTTTTTCCCTGAGCTAGAAGTTATGCTATGTGAAGTATGTGTCTTAGTTGGGGTTTTATTGCTGTGAAGAGACACCATGATCATGGCAATTCTTATAAAGGGAAACATTTAATTAGGGCTGGCTTATAGTTTCAGAAGTTTAGTCCATGATCATCATGGTGGGACATGATGGTGTACAGGCAAACATGGTGCTGGAGAAGGAGCTGAGAGTTCTACATCTTGATCCTCAGGCAGCAGAAGGAGACTGTGTACCACACTGGGCATAACCTGAGCATATGAGACCTCTAAGCCTGCCCTCACAGTGACACACTTCCTCCAACAAGGCCATACCTACTCCAGTAAGGCCACACCTCTTAATAATGCCACTCTCTATGGGCCAAGCATTCAAACACATGAGTCTGGGGGCCATACCTATTCAAACCACCACAGTATGCAATCCTGAAGAGCAGCAGTGAGTGTCAGCTTCTAGTCTTCTGTATGAGCACAAGAGTAACAACTGATACTCCACTCCATGGTATCCTGTGGTGTTTGGTAGGTTAGGTATATAATTGCCTTTTTAAAAGATTTATTTAGTTTTATTTTATGTGTATGAGTCTTTCGCATGTATGCTGTGTACCATGTATGTGCCTGATACTTATGGAGGTCAGAAGAAGGTGTTAGATTCCCTGGAACTGGAGTTACAGAGGGTTGTGAGCCTCCTTGTGGGTGATAGGAACCCATCCAAGGTCCTTTGCAAGAGCAGCAACTGCTCTTTAATGCTGATCTATCTTTCTAGCTTCCATAAATGCTTTTTTGATTTATGATTGTTTCTATTTATGATGGGTATACTGGGAAATAACCCTGTTATACACCAGGAGTACCTTTATAGTTCATTTAGGAAGGTCACTTTGATACACGTGTGGTTGGAAGGGTGTGAGTGGTACACAGGAGCAAGATCATTGCTCAGATGAAGAGCCTGAACCAGTGCCACATCAGTGGCACTGGGATGTAGTTCATATTTGACAGATACATAGCATGTTTGATCAATGGAAATTGTGATTGAGTAGGTTTGGGAGAAAAGTTTAATGTAATTCTCAATTTTGAGACCTGGTTAACTGGATGAAGGAGAGGAAGGAATTCAGTGAATTAGGAAGTTTTAGATGAAAACGGTTTCCTTAATGAGCCCACTGTTGGCATTTTATTTACAACTATACCCATGGATGTGGCTTCTAGTAATGGACACTCATAGTAGCAGTAGCTTCAAAGAAAGTGCCTTAGGAATGGACTAGAGGTTAGCAGACTCAGCTGATGTGGTGTTTCTGTGCACACCTCGAGGACTCAGGCTCCTTTAGCTTCTCTGCTCTATTAATATTCAGTCTATTTTGTGGGCCTGTGTTCCAACCACCACATTTATGTGATTGGCCCATGATGAGGGAAAGGGGAAAAGAATAGGGAAAGGTACACTGCCTAGCTGAGGTAACTCCTGCAAGCAGGCTTTCTGTAATATTTGCACAATATTATGTCTTGGTTCACATGAGGACATATTGTAGTAATCCCAAATAAAATGGAATTCTTTCACTTAGAAACATGAGATAGAAATAGCAGAAGACCTCTGTGCTCTGATGGTGAGAATTCGATTTCTTTAGGAACCAGCTATCATCTTAGGGCCTCTCGAAAGAAAACAAGAGAACTTAGAATGGAAGAACCTAGTATTGTTGACTTGTTTTCATTTATTATTATTATTATTATTATTATTATTATTATTGAGATCTGATCTCACTTTGTTGCCCTGTCTAGCCTAGAACTCTCTGTAGACAAGGTGGCCTCAAACTGAGAAATCCTCCTGAATCCGCCTCTCAGTACTGGAATTAAAGGCATGCACCCAATTGCTGCCCTGTTTTTTAAATAAATCCTTTACTGAAGTATAAAACAGATGCAAAAAACTTACATGTCGTGGTTACCTACCAATGAATTTTCACAGTTGCCATCCTTCTGTTCCCATGGTACTAGCCAGATACTAGCCAGAGCGCAGTCCCTGGGTACCCTGCCTGTCTTTTAACTCTTTGCCGTTAGGAGGAGGAGGAAGGACGTGCTTGCTTCAGCTGCGGTACTGGCTCGCTCTCCTGTACTGCCACCTCTACCGCTACAACCTGAACGATGCCCAAGGACTGTGTGATCGCCTAGTAAGGGAGATCCTCAGCTGGTACCAGTTACCTGTGAAAGAACGGAAAGATTGCTCAGGTAGACTTTTTAAAATTCAGTGTGCTCTCTCCCTCTTTG
The DNA here is from genome assembly GCA_902168405.1 of Peromyscus aztecus. Classification (NCBI taxonomy): domain Eukaryota; kingdom Metazoa; phylum Chordata; class Mammalia; order Rodentia; family Cricetidae; genus Peromyscus; species Peromyscus aztecus. The sequence goes on along the minus strand of CABHPQ010148659.1, from coordinate 21,783 downwards.
TCTGTCTGTCTGTCTGTCTATCTAATCATTCTATCTATCCATCCATCCATCCATCCATCTATTGTGGTTTTCCAAGGCAGGATTTGTTTGTGTAACAGCCCTGACTGTCCTGGACTGGCCTCGAACTCACCAAGATCCGCCTGCCTCTGACTCCCAAGTGCTGGGATTAAAGATGTGTGCCACCACCACCTGGCTGCTTTCTTTGTTTTGAAACAGGGTCTTGCTGTGTTTCTCTCTGACTTCCTTGGTACACATGTAACCAGCCCATGTAACGAGCCTAAGCCTCGTGAGTGCTGGGATTATAGGCATGCGCCATCCCACTGGCTTAATGGTGTTAATTTTTACTTACGGGTATAGAGAAAAAAGTTTATACATAAAAATTGCCCTGCCTTTTCTGTGACTGTTACTCTATGTGGATTTTGGACCGTCAGCTTCTCAATGGAGTAGAGCACAGCTGTTCTTTGAGATTTATCCAAGAACTCATTCAGGTTACTTTCCGAGAGGAGTCAATGTATGTTCACTGACTCCCTAACTCCTTGCAGAGGCTGCCCCCGACTTTGTGGGCCTCTTCGTCACTCTCTTGATTGTTTCCTTTGCTGTGCAGAAGCTTCTCAGTTTTATGAGATCCTACTTATCAGTTGTTGGCTTTAATTCCTGAGAGAATGGAATTGTCTTCAGAGAGTCCTTCCCTGCACCTATATCCATCCTGTAGAGTACTGCCTGTGTTTTCTTCTAGCAGTTTCAGGTTTTACATTGAGGTCTTTTAGCCAGTTGAGCTGGTTGTTGAGCAGGCTGATAGATAGGGTGATGGGGATTTAATTTCATTTTTCTACATGTGAACATCCAGTTTCCCAGAATAATTGTCTTAGTTTGCTTTCCATTGCTATGATAAAACACTGACCAAAAATCCCAGCACTCAGGAGGCAGAGGCAGGCGGATCTCTGAGTTCAAGGCCAGCCTGGTCTACAGAGTGAGTTCCCGGACAGCCAAGAGACCCTATCTCAAACTAATTAAAAAGTAACCCCACAAACACACCAACTCCCAAAACACTGGCCAAAAGAAACTTGTGGAGGAAAGGGTTTATTTCACTTTACATACAGCTTGCACTCCACCATGAAGGGAAAACAGGGCAGAAACTAAAGGCAGAAACTGAAGCAGAGGCCCTAGAGGAGTGCTTCTTACTGGTTTGCTCAGTATCCTTTCTTTTACCACCCAGGACTTCCTGCCCTGAGGTGGCCCTGTCTATAGTTGGCCTGGGTCCTCCTCCATCAAACATTAGCCATGAAAATGTCCCCACAGACATGCCCATAGGCAGTCTGATGGATGCATTTTCTTAACTGAGGTTCCTCTTCCTAGATAACTCTGGCTTGTGTTAAGCCAACAAAAAACTAACCAGGACATACCACTTACTGAAGCTGATGTCCTTCCTCAAGTTGTATGTTTGCCATCTCTGTCAAATATTGGATGGTTGGAACAGTATGTTCTTAGGTTTGGGTCTTCTCTCCCGTTCTGTTGATCTGCTTATCTTCTTTGTGGTGTTTTTATTACTGTAATTCTGACATGGTAATCCCTCCAGCATTGTTTTTGCTCGGGATTTCTTGGCTATCTGAGGTCTTTTGTGTGTCTATATAAATTTTAGTGCTTTCCCCCCCTTATTTCTGTAAAGAACATTATGAATATTTTGATTGGGATTGTCTTGAGTCTGTAAATGGATTTTTGACAGGGTTGTCATTTTTACAGTAGTCTACTCATCCATGAACATGGGAGATCTTTCCATCTTCTAGTGCCTGTCCCGGTTCCTTTACCTCCTTGGTTAGGTTTATTCCTATATATTTGTTAATTTTTTTTGAGGTTATTGTGAGTGAGAGTGCGTCCATGATTGCTGTCTTGTAATCAGTATATAAAAGGCTACTGCTTTTTATAAAAGTTGATTTTGTGTGTGTGTGTTTTCTGCCACTTGGCTGTACATATTGTTTGTTTCTAGAAGTTTCCTGGTGAAATTTTTGGTATTTTTTTATATATATTACCATACTATCTTCTACAAATAGGGGTAATTTGGCGTCTTTTCTTATCAGTGCCCCTTTAATTTCCTTCTCTTGTCTTAATGCTCTAGCTATGGCTGTATTTCAATATGCACTGTATTGAAGGCAGCTGTGCTCTATACCACCAGTCTAGCACCAGCACTATATTGAAAAGGAGTGGGATGGTGCAGAGCAGCTCCAGCTGGGCCTGGGCAAGGGATCTGGCGCACTCACCTATCTGGAACGCACTAGGATGTGACACTGGACGGGCCTAGAATGTGGGGCAGTTCTGAGGGGGGTGGTGAAAACTGGTTGGTTTGTGCTCCGTGTGGCACTGGATGGGCCTGAGAGTGGGGGTTGTCTCAAGTAATTTTACTTTTTTATGGTTTGTTGAGAATCTCTTGGTCGTCTGCTCCATTCCTTAGATTCTGAGAAGTCTCATTGTGAGTTTGCAGTGACTGGAAATGTGCATCCTGAGGCAGCAGTCAGAGTTGTCCAGTGCATGGCCCGTTTCATGGCTGCCTATTTCACCAATGAACCGCTCTGCATTCTCCCACCTCACAGTGTGAATGTTCTTCCGCCACTTCATATTAAAACAGGTAATATGGTAAACAAATACTTTTCCACCTTGCCTTGACACATGTTATCTAAAGTTAGTATCTTATGGAAATTGCACTGTTTTAAGCTTTACTCAAGCCTGCCTCTGTTGCTGAACCCATTGTTATTTGTTTTAACTTCCTGACTAGCTGAGATTATAGGTGTGAGCTGCTACTCACAGCTCACATTAACTTACCTATCTTCCTTTCATCTTTCATTCCTAGTTTCTTTAATTAATTAGTTCTGACAGTAGGAGGTGTTGAAGCCAGAGCCTCATGCATGCTTGGCAAATGCTCTATCATCCCCTTTTCTGTTCTTGCTTTTTGAGATAAGCATTCATGTGCCGTGTAGGCCTTAAGCTCACTGTGTAGCCAAGCATGACCTTGGATACCTTTAGATCCTCCTGCCTCTGCTTCCCAAGTACTGTGAGTGACATGTGCCGTACCTGGCTGTCAGCCCTCATGTGTGTGTGTGTGTGTGTGTGTGTGTGTATGCATGCAGGGGTGGGCACATTTATGTATGTGCAGAGGCCAGAGAAGGCCTCAGGTGTCATTTCTCAGGCACTAGCTGCCCATTTTTTTCTTTTCTTTTTCTTTCTTTCTTTCTTTCTTCTTCGTCTTTTTTTTTTTTTTTTTGGTTTTTCAAGACAGGGTTTCTCTGTGTAGCTTTGGAGCTTGTCCTGGAACTTACTGTGTAGTCTAGGCTGGCCTCGAACTCACAGAGATCCGCCTGCCTCTGCCTCTGCCTCCCGAGTGCTGGGGTTAAAGGCGTGCGCCACCACCGCCTGGCTTTACCCATTTTTTTTCTTTTGTTTGTTTTTGAGTTGGGACAGGGTCTCTCACCAAATAGACTGGATTGGTGGCCCCACAACTGAGGTTCATTGTATCTATGCTGTCTCAGTCCAGAGATTACAAGCACACACAAGCATGCCTGCCTTTTTAAAAATTTTATTTATTTATTTATTTATTTATTGGTTTTTCCAGACAGGGTTTCTCTGTGTAATAGCCCTGGCTGTCCTGGAACTCATGTTGTAGACCAGGCTGGCCTCAAACTCACAGAGATCCACCTGCCCCTGCCTACCAAGTGCAGGATTAAAGGCGTGCGCCATCACTTCCAGCAGCCTGCCGCCTTTTAATGTGGGTTCTGGAGCTCAAACTGAGGTCTTCATGTCTGTAAGGCAAGCACTTTATTGACTAAACACTCTCCCCAGACCCCAGTCCTTTTTTCTTTCTTTCTTTTTTTAGATGAAAACTAATATGTTTTGAATATTTTCTAAAATTAAAAAAAAATTTTTGGCTCTATGGATAATGTAAAATGAGATAAATCTGTCTTTCAGATTTCATAATCTGCTATGAAAAATAGGAACATATTTCTGAATAGTTCTGAGTACATTTTTTTAAAGATATATTTTATTTTTAATTATGTACATGTGTATATTTGTGTGTGGTATGTGGATGTGAGCACAGTGCCCAGGGAAGCCAGACGAGGACATTAGGTCCCTTGGAATTGGAGTTACAGATGATTGTGAGCTGCTGGTCATGGTGCTGGTCATGAATCCTGATCTGGTAGAGTAGCCTGTGCTCTTAAGCACTGAGCCATCTCTGAAGCCCCTGATCTGGTACACACGTGTGCACATTTTATCTCACAGTATTCGCCTTTATGTTGTGTAATGCACTTATTCTATTTCTGCTGTGTTCCTTCATGTTTTAAGAATGTTTGTATTTTATCCATAACACATTTAAGGAAACCCATATTTTAGTCTTAACAAAACTGTTAAGGGTATTTCATTTCATTCTGTATGTCTCTTTATTGTTGTGTTGGAAGATATTAACTAACTAAAGAAATTTAATTAGCTAAGGAGGCATGAGTTGGAGTATATGTATGCAATTGTGATATCATTTTCTCTAATTCACTCACAGAGCATTCCCTACGACTTATTCCTCTACAACACTCTAAGGTGGCCAGTTTTGTTAGAGATCAGAATCTCTCAAATGTATGGACTGTTGAATATGCTCTCGAATTGTTATTTATTGGTGGACTGATTCCAGAGGCTGTGTGGTTGGCACATAAACTTGGAGACTGGAAGACATCTGTTTCCATTGGTGTGGCCTTCCAAGTTTTTAGTAAACATAATCGCAATTTTGTGAGGTATGAATTCTTAAAGTTTACTTATTTACTTACTTACTTATTTATTTATTTATGTGCGTGCGTTTGAGAGCATACATATCATAGTGCCTATGTGGAGGTCAGAGGACAAATTGTGGGAGTCATTTCTCTCCTTCTACCATATGTGTTCCAGGGATTGAAGTCAGGTCATCAGACTTGGCAGCAGGTGCTTTTACCTGCTAAGCTATCCCACCAGCCCAAGGTATGGATTTCTGGACAAGCTTCAAGTATTGCACAATCATAGCATCTTAGTGTTTTACATTTTCTTCTTGTTGATATTTACATATGTAGAATTCTTCATTCTGCATTGTCTGATAGGACCTCTTTCTAATGTTTTTGTCCCTGCTGCATAGTGTGGTAGTCCCTAGCTGCAGTAACTGTTGAAGTTTGGAATTGTGGCTGGTGACACCAAGGAGTTGAATTCTCAGTTTAAAGTAAAAGCAAATACTTATTTTTGCTGACACACTTACCTAGCATATTTAGGTTAGTAATATCCTAAAAAGGTAATTAGATAGTCAGGGAGTTTATCCCACATGGGATTTGGACATTGTTTTTCTTTCCCTTCCTGCCCTTTCTTTTACTTTCTTTTCTCCCCTTACACCTTCCCTGTCTCTCCCTTCTTGCCTTGCAATTTCCCACTCCCTTCTTTCTGGATAGGATCATGCTGCGTAGTATAGGCTGGTCCCAAATTCACTGTCCTTCTGCTTCCGCCTCTTGAATGCTGGGATTGGGAGCCTGCAGCACCTCAGTGGGTGGGGGTTTGAGTTTAGGCTAAGTAAACTAATTTTATCATTTTTTGTTATTTGTTTTTTTTTTGTTTTCGAGACAGGGTTTCTTTTGTTATGTCACTGTGGGCAGTCTTTTATGTAGTTTCAATCAATGAGCCAACATGTATTTATTAAGTAACTGATCAGCACAATGCTTTGTGACAGGCATTTTAATGGATGTAAACTTTTTAAGGTGCTTAGACTTTCATAAATAGGAAAAAAGGTTATAAATTTTGCAGTGTGTGAGACAGCTTCCAGAATCGTAATGGAGAGAATGGTGATAGCAAACGAGGGAAGGCCAGAAGCCTTCCCTGTGGGAGGTGTGCTTTCAGACGCACGCTGAAGGACAGGTAGCACTTGGAGTGAGCACGTCCTAAGTGTGAGCAAAAGCATCTGGCACAGAGCTTGTGGGTTATTTTGGGTAGAGTACTTATGGAGGGTGGCAGTGAGAATGGAGAGACACTGGATCCCCTGAAAACCCTTCACACGGGGTTTACTTTCTGTGAGTAGGTGTACAAAGCAAGTGACTCCACATTTTCTTAAATACATTTACTTCTTGATGTAAAGGCTTTTCTTTTCCCCCAAATCTTATTTCTCTTAATTTGATGTCATTTCAGGTCCAAGAAAAAGGGTATGGACCTACCCTTAAATATGATACCAGCACAGATTTTTCAGGAAAAACTGCAGTGTTTTTTAGGTCAGCCAGTCCCTTTGGAAGCAAAAAATGAAAAGAGCTCAAAATATAAGCAATTTACAGGTGTGTTACCTACATGTGTTCTAAGTATATCAGGTTCATATAAACCTGTGCTATTACAGAAACTTACGAAATTTAGAAATATGAACACCTTGACAAAATTACCAAAAATTTGAGAGTATTTATACGTACTCATGGGAGTACCTAAAACTGATGCCAGATGAGCTGGAGTGGTAGCTCAGTGGCAGAGCACTTGCCCAGTGTGTGCTTTGCTTGGAGTCTGATCCTGAGCACCACAAGAAGGAGGAAAACTGATGTCGGGTGAAAACAGATTGTGGGATGGGGGTACCACTCAGTAGTAGAACACTTGCTATCATGTAAGAGGCCCTAGAGACAATCTTCAGCATTGCCAAAACCGAAACAAAGCAGCCACCCTGGAATTACATTCTATTTGTTTTGTACATACATTTATAGTTACTATTATCTTGGAGATGGGGTCATGTTGTTATCCCAGTGTGACCTTGAACACTGATCCCTTCCTCCTGCCTTGGGCTCCTTCTGAGAGCTAGGACCACAGTCATGAGCTACCACACCTGGCTAATGTTACCTTGATCATGTTTGATAGATCCCATTGAAGAAGAAGATGCTAATGTGCTGTTTGGGTCTGTGCAAGAAGTGCTGAAAGCGTCAGTCATGGCTGACGCAGATATTGTTTCGGAGACGCTGCAGCTATTGGTGGACTCTGCCAAGGACTTCAGTAGGAAGCTGTGGGGCCTAGTGCCCGTCGACCTGTATCTCCCAGCACCTCCCTTGTATTGCCCCCAGCCAGCTGTTCTTAGTGAAGTAAGCACAGTGCAGCCTTCTCTTAGTTAACGTTGAATTTGTCTACGTTAAAATAACCTGATGATAGTGATCTTGTTACAAATGCAAGTTAACTTCTGGTTTCCAGCAAAGTATGGTCTTAGGTAATATACCAAACAGCTGTGTAAGTAATAGATAACTGTTCTGTTGTCCTCAGGAACATGGTGACAATCTTCTTTTAAAGGCTGAAAAAGATAATCGCCAAAAGCTGTCTGGAATCCTGCAGCGAGTTCTCCTGCTTTTCCGGGCAGCTCGATGCTCTTTTTCTGTAGCGCAGTGGTACATCTTGCAGCTGAGGTGGGCAAGAAAAGTCATGCAGAAGGTATGGACTGACTTGGTCATTCAAGTGCTGTGTAAGGCCTCTGCGCTGGGCTCACATTCACTCCAAGTGCTTTCCTAAGGAGTCCTGCCCTGTGAGTCTACAAATCTTGGGCTTATTTACAATAAACAACTCAGACCAGGTTTTTCTGGCTGAGAGATACCACTGTGAAGTAAGTCTCTGGGTTAGCTCGCCCTGTATGAAAATAGAAAGTGTCACCATCTAGTAAATTCTTCCAGACTCTTCCTACTCTTTCCACCCCTGAATCATGGAAGATTTTTTCTGTTTAGGACTCCTCCTCCCACACTTGTTCCAGAGGTAAAATCTGTGTTTTGTGGCAACCTCGGGGGTTCCAAGCATGGAAAATAAGAGTGAATTCTGGTCTGTTTACTACCAGGAGTCTTTTTCACTGGTTAGGACTTCCTTTGCAGTCTTCTGAGATGTGCAGTTTGATTCTGGGCCTTCCATGCCCTTTCATCCTGACATCTGCTGACTCACCTGT
>CABHPQ010148659.1:0-13846 GCA_902168405.1 Peromyscus aztecus | reverse complement strand
TGTGCTCAGGCTGAGTAGGTATTGGATGCTGACTCACCTGTGCTCAGACTGAGTAGGTATTGGATCTGTTTCATTATCCAGTTGCAAGTCCTTGGTTTTGAAAATTGGCGGGGTTTTTTGTTTTTTGTTTTTTGTTTTTTGTTTTTGTTTTTGTTTTCACAGATGGGACAAAATCTCATTATATAACCCAGGCTGGCCTTTAACTCAGGCTTCTGAGTACTAACTAGTATTCAACTCAGCAAGCATGTGCCACCATGCTTGACCAAAATTAGCTTTAAAAAAACTTAAAACAAACAAAAAAAGCTGGGCGGTGGTGGCGCATGCCTTTAACCCCAGCACTCGGGAGGCAGAGGCAGGTGGATCTCTGTGAGTTCCAGGCCAGCCTGGTCTACAGAGCAAGTTCCAGGACAGGAGCCAAAAGCTACACAGAGAAACCCTGTCTCAAAAAACCAAAACAAAACAAAAACAAAAAACAAAACCCCCAAAACTCAACTTTATGTATGTATTACATATATGTCTGCATGTGTTTTGTATGTGTGAAAGCTGGTGTGTGAGGATCCAAGGACACCTCAGGTGTCAGTCCTCATCTTCCTCCTTATTTGTGACAATTTGCTACTGCATATGCCAGGCTAACTGGCCCTCAAGAGTCCAGCCATGCTCCTGTCTCCACCTGTCATCTTGGCCTAAGAGCATTGGGATTACAAGCTCATGCTCTGTCCTGCTTAGTGTGGATCCTGGAGCTCTGAACTCAGGTCCTGACACTCGCATGGCAAACACTTTATCAGCTGAGCCGTTTCCTTAGCCTCCATTTAGCTTTTGTTGGTTTTGAGATGTTTCACATGCAGCCCTGGCTGACCTGTACTTCCTGTGTAGACCAGACTAGCCTCCAGCTCCTAGAGATCCACGTGCTTCTGCTTCCTGAGCACTGAGATTTAAAGGTGTTCACCCCATGCCTGGCCTGTTTAGGTTTTTTAAAGAGAAAAATGAGGATTAAAAATAGGTTAAAACTGCATTCATTGTCATTACAGTGAAGACAAAAGTGACAGTGGTTTCCAAGGTCTGGAAGAGAGGAAGTAGGAAGTGCGGACTCCAGAAGGAGGGGAGAGGGAGGGAGGGAGGGAGAGGTGTTGATGAAAAAGTTCTTGAATTAGTTATTATTTAAGGTTGACTAATTGAATATTGCAAAAGGAGCTAGGTAGCCATCACTTATAAAGATGAGCTGTATAAAGGTCTTTAAATTTTAATTCCAATTTAAAAAATGATACCAAATTAAATGTCTGTATCATATTCGTTTTCTATTTCATTCTAACAAATTGCCAGCATTTTGTGACTTAAAGCCACGCCCACTCACTCACTGTTTCTGTGCATCAGAAGTCCTGTGAGCTAAGCTGCTTCTGCACAAAGCCACTTGAGGGCGACAGCAGAGCTGTGCTCCCTTCTAGTGTCTGATGGAGAACCCATTTCCAGATTCGTTGTTGCCAGTTCAGTTCATGGGGCCATAGGACCGAAGTTCCCATTTCCTTGCTCGGTCTACCTCTTAGTACCATCCTTCTAGTAAAGAGTTGGATGGAGGGGCTGCCATTAGCACGCTATAGAGCATTTGGTGGGTCACATCTTTCTTGAAGTGACAGGTGGAAGGAGACTGTAAACTTACTGCTCATCTTTTCTCCTGATGTCTGTAACAGTGTCCCTCCTTAAAAAGAAAACGCCCTTGATATGTTAGAGAAGCAGTGATTGTTCTGTACCGTACTCTGCATTTGTGATCATTTCTTCACATTTCTTCATTTAATGCCATTTAACTTGTTCATTGATTTCCTGGAAACTCGTTGATATCTACCCACCGAACTACAGAAGTTTTGAGTATATTTGGGCTCAGATCTTCTTGGAAAGAATCCTTTGTAACTATTACGTACTTGGCTGTGGCCCCACAGTTTTAAAAGCGAAATAGCTTAAGGAATTTGGGTCATGTCAGACCTTGTGTCAAGTTCTCCATCAGCCCCTCAACTTCTTTTCTAGTTTGGCATTTTGTCAATAGTCCTTTCCTAGACTCATTGCTTTTTAGGACTTGCCAACTGATGACTTTCCATTTCCCTCATTTATAAATTCACTTTTTAAAAGTTATATATGTAAGTAAGATTATTTGTTTGTTTGTTTTTTGAGACAGGGTTTCTCTGTGTAGCCCTGGCTGTCCTGGAACTCACTCTGTAGACCAGAATGATCTCGAACTCACAGAGATCCACCTGCCTCTGCTTCCCAAGTGCTGGGATCAAAGGTGTGCACCACCACCACCCAGTGAAGAAGGTTTTTTGTTTGTTTGTTTTAGGTACTGCACAGTTAATTTCAGATGAGATTTAAATATTTTCTTGCTCATGACTGTAGGGAAGGACAGAGATGAATATAGGAGAACTGAGTGACAAGACCATGCAAATGCTTTGGCGCCTTTTTCTCTTCCGAGAGAATGTAGTGAATGAATGCTGAGTTAGATTTGTGAGCTGAGGCTCTGAGTCCAGCTCACTGCAGTCTGCTGATGCTGTAGCAGAGGACCGACGCTGCTTATGTTCTGTGTGGGTTTTCTTATCTACCTTGCTTTGTAGTTTCCTGTAAAGCTTGTTTACTACTGATGATTAACATAGTCTCCCATTCTTTTCAGATTCGTTCGAAAGGATCTCTGCCTTCACTTAGCTCTTTCCCCGAATCCTTACTTAATTACTGTAAAGGAGGGATAATGTTCTTTAGACCTGGAGCAGCTGGAGACCACAGGCTTGATGAAGTTTCCATCAAAGCACTAGGTTTGTCAGAAATGAGCTACTCAATTAGAACTCAGCTGCATAGGAACTGTAATACGCTTTTCACTTGGTCTGGGAACGTTTCCAAGCTATTGACTCTAGTTTGCTCTTTGGAACTCTACTTAGGGGTTTATACTTAGACACTCTGACATGTATGTCTGTAGATGCTGTATATGTATGGTAGTAAATTAAAATTTTATTATATAAAACAGATTGTGACGATTGTTGCTTCCTTGTTTAAATTTGGAATTTGAGCACTCAAGAATGCCTTTTTTATAGTCATTCTTTTGCAGTGAAGATACACTAACTACCACACTGTTAAGTGGGCAGGCTTTGAACCTGTCTGTATGGATGAACCAACTTTGTTCCTGACTTAACCTATTCTATGTAGGCTTTTCCCGTGTCATATACATTAGTATGAATTATTTTTTATGGCTTTTATTAGCAGACATTAAGTTGCCCCTGGCATATCAATTCTGTTTGTATTTTAAAATGTTTCCTTAGAGGCTCAGAAGTGTACTTTTTGAGTTAATGAATTTAATCATCTCTTATCTCTTGAAATAATATGCCAAATTTTATTTGGTGCCAAAAAACCTGTCAGCTGTATGTTAAGGTAACATCTCCCTCAGATAGTCTTGTTTTGATATGTCTTTATTTGGTTTTGTGTTTTGAGATAGACTCTCATGCCCTGTATCCCAGGCTAGCCTTGAGCTCATGATCCTCTTGTCATAGTCTTCTGAGAGCTGCTGTTACACATGTGCGCCACCATCCCAGGCAAAAACATCCAGATGTCGTTCTTACGACTAAGTATGTTATCCATTTAGTTCTTTGTTTGCATTTTCTTTTGTAAATTAATTTCTTGTTCATAATTTGTGTTCAGTTACATGTTTGACAGGCCTAAAGGGTTAGTAAAACTTTGGAAGATGGAAAGAGAGAAAGAGGGGAAGAGAGAAAGTGTGTGTGTGTGTGTGTGTGTGTGTGTGTGTGTGTGTGTCTGTCTGTCTGTCTGTCTGTCTGTCTCTGTGTGTATGTTGTAGCATTAGGAGTAAAACTCAGGGCGAGGTCTGAGAACTGCCATGCCCACAGGCCGTATGACCTTTTTAATAAATTAGCATTCTGGGCCTATGTAATGGCTCCTCAGGTTAAGGTGCTTGCAGCCTCGTCTGACAACCTAAATTCAATCCCTGGAACCCACATGGTAGAAAGAGAACTGACTCTTGCATGATATCCACATTGAAAGTCTGTGGCACATGCACAACCATACAAAATTAGAAATTTGCCTGCCAGGTATGAGGCCCTGGGTTCAATTCTTAGTACTATAAAAATAAGTGATATTCTGACCAATATACAATGTAGAGTTTGTGTTGGAATTGAAAAATATCTACAATATTCTATGATTTTATAAGGCAAGTAAATCAGAAGTAAAGAGATTAAATCATTTACTCTGTAAATTTGTTTTCATATCATTATGCAACTGATCTTTATAAAATATTCTAGAATAATATATATTAAAATTCTAGAAGGATCTCCATGACTTTTATATGAAGATGTTTACAATGAACACATTTTGTTTTTGTTGTTTTGGCATGTGAATGTGTATATTCATATTTACATGTTTGTGTGTGCATGCATGCAAGCATGTGTATGTGTGTGGAAGCCAGAGGTTGACATCAGGTATCTTTCTTGATCACTCTCCACCTGATACATTGAGGTGCCTCAGTTGATTACAGAGCTCCTTGATTTGGTTAGTCTAACTAGCCACCTTTGGGATCTTCCTTCCCACCTCTTTTTGTTGTTGTTTTTTGAGACAGGGTTTCTCTGTGTAGTCCTGACTGTCCTGGAATTCGCTCTGTAGCCCAGGCTGGCCTTGAACTCACAGAGCTCCGCCTGCCTCTGCCTCCCAAGTGCTGGGATTAAAGGTGTGTGCCACGACTGCCCATCCCATCCCCACCTCTTAAGTGCTAAGGTTACAGTGTGGTGCCACACCTGCCCAGAATTGGCATGGGTGCCCTGGGCCCGAACTCCCATCCTCACACTTGCAGAGCAGTAAGCACTGTACTCATTGAGCTGTCTACCCAGCCCCCATAGTTTTCTTGGATAATCATCAGAATGAAGGCATTTATTTTGAAAACAAATAACCTGCAGCTGTAACACATACTTTTCTTTTCCGTTTGTGTTTTTAGGTTGCTTCAGAGAGCTTTGTGCTTTGTGCTGGATGTTGCATATCCGGGATAAATTATCATATAGTTGCAGGCAGTATCAGAAGGCAAGAGAAAATGTGAAGGTAGAAAAGGTATTTATCAGCTCAAGGATAGAATAAACAGTACTTGGAAAAGTATTGCTGAACAGAAGAGATTACCCTTTGTAGTACAGTATTCTTTTGAACTCATTCTGATCTGTCCATGTAAACTGAAAAGCCAGTCTTCTCCATATCCACATAGGACCTCGAAGTGGAATTTGATTCTTGTGTGGTTGAGCACTGTTTCCATGCACTGGAATGGGCCTACAGAATGCTGCCGTTCTCTCGGTTTTTTAATGTGGAGGAACTTATTCAGGATATAATTTTGAGCCTTATTGGAGAACTGCCACCAATCAGGAAGGTAATGTGTTGGTAAAAATAAACTAAATCTGAATCATAGACCTAAGGGATTTCTGTTTTAGTAAGGGATAGTGTTGCCTTTTCCTGTCTGACTGATGGCACTTTGCATAATATCCTCCAGGTTCAGAAAGACAAGTATGATCTCACAGGTGGGCTAAAGCTCATGGAAGCAGAGAGCAGAACGGTAGACCAGGGCTAGGGGTGTGTGGAAGGAGTGGGTGTTGGAAGTATGGTAAAAAGGGGTCATGTCATCCCTCTCTAAGTCCTCGTCCTTCTCTTCTCAAGCCTCCAGTATCTTCTCTTCTCTTGGAACAGCGTTTCCGTAGCTAATGGACTGATCTCTCTCGGATCCATTTCAATATATTTTTTTTCCACAGTAGATATTTTTTTATGTTGGTTCTGAGTGCATAGAGAAAAATAAACTATTGTTTTGTTTTGTTTTAAAGTGGAGGGGATGAGGAGATGTTGACTTAAGGATCCAAATTTGCATTTCTAAGATAAATTAGTTCTAGGAGCTAGTGTACAGCATGGAGACTTTAGTTAATGATATTCTATGATTTACCTGAAAATTGATAAAGGAAATCTTAAGTGTTCTTAGAGTGTATGTGCACACATACGGTGATTACTATTTGGTGATTGACATGCTAATTTGGCTAAGATACTCAACATGAATTATATATTAGATCATCACATCCTATACCTTGAATATACATAATTTTGTCAAATACTTTAAAAAATATAATAAAAGAGGAAGAAAGAAAACCCATGCTGATTTCTGGTAGCTTTGTTGAGCATCAAAAGATTATTAAGTAGACATTTATGTTTTGATTTAAACTGTTTGAAGGATTAAAAAGAAAAAGACTGATGTTGCTCATAAAACATTATTTTTTTTTTCTGAAGGTAGCAGAAATATTTGTGAAAGCATTTCCCAATCCTGAGGCCATAAGGGTTCCTTTAAGAGAAAAATACCACTCTCTTCAACAGAGACTCAGACATGGTGTTGTGAAAGGTATTTGCTATTTCTCATGTTTAATGGATACATTGTTGAAGATCTTTTTTTTTAAGGATTTATTTTTATTTATGTGTATATGCCATGTGTGTGCAAGTGCCTTTGGAGACCTCAGTTCTCCTAGAGTTGGAGTCACAGGAAACTGTGAATTCCCTGAATTGCATGCTGGGAACTGAACCTAGTCCTCTGGAAGAGCAGCAGGTGCTCTTTACTGCTGAGCGGTCTCTTCAGCTCCAAGATGCTCTTGTTTTGAAAGTATCTGTCACCTGCCCCCTAGGTACCTGAATTTCTGCCTCTCCCTAATGGTGGAGAATGAGAACGTGGATGCATTACCCCACTGCAGAGTTAATGTTGGTCTGTTCCTAGATGGAGCTGACTTCATGTTATAGCTCTGTTGGTAATTATGTTTTACGCACGTTGCTCAATCTCTGTAGGCCTCATTTCCTTGTTTAGAAGCAAAAAGGTTATTCCATTACCTACTTGATCAGTATGTATTGAGAGAGGATTAAACAAGGAAAGAGACAGATAAAAATGAGCAGATAGTCTAGGATGCCCTGTGGGGAGTCCATGCTTTCAAAACCATCCTGGTTGACACAGCAGAATTTCACCTGAAAAATGAAATGAAATAGAGCATATGGTCTTTGCATACTTCATGTGTTTATTGAAAACTCGTGTTTCTTCTCTTTGCTTCAAGTTATTTATGTTTCTGAGTTTATCCTGTACATTCAAGATGTCCTCCTAGATTTTTTTATTGTGGCAAAATGTATAGAACATAAAACCTACCATTTCTGAGGACAGACCCAGAGCCTCTTGGCTTCTTGCTTGTGCTCCGCCAAGTACAGCAGTCATGAATCTTAACTGTCATCTTACTTTTCCTCTTCAGAAGTACAGCCTGCTGTGTACTTTGAGTTGTGCCCTGTACAATTGTACTTGCATGTTTCATGATACTTCTGTCTTCTAAAATAGCCTCTGTGTATTAATAACGCTTAACTTTTTAATAGACAATTTTGGAAACCTTAACCTTGCTATTATTTCTCATTACATGTAATAAGAAAGCCTTAATTCCTGCTTAAAAAAATACTCACTTTCTTTTTTTCCCTTTCATTAGGAATAGAAAATATTCTTTGTCATTATTTATTCATAATTGTATCTCTTTTTTTAAGAAAATGAGGCTGCTTTTATTTTATTTTATTTTTTTAAAGATTATTTATTATGTATACAAGTGTTCTACCTGCATGTATGCAGGCAGGCCAGAAGAGGTCACCAGATCTAACTACAGATGGTTGTTACATGTGGTTACTGGGAATTGAACTCAGGACCTCTGGAAGAGCAGCCACTGCTCTTAACCTCTGAGCCATCTCTCCAGTCCCTATTTGCTCATTTCTTGCATTGAGGTACTTTACAATGATACCATGGCCTGAGATTTTTTGCTGTAGTCCTTACCTACTACACAACTGCAAGCAGTCATTTTATTGGGCTCTTCCTCTAAACCAGTTTTGCAGAGACTTACCTATCCCTTAATTTCTCTTTGTCATCGACCTCATGTAGGCTGATTTGGTGTTCTATACCAACAGCCTCAGCTGTCTTCACATAGTAACTTCTCACAGAGGGATGCAAGCACACAAAGATGGGATTGGTGCCTGTCTGTGGCTTGGACAGCTTGTGAGTCAGGCCGTCAGGGTGAAGGAGTTCTTCAGAAGCTTTTAGAAAGTCATACTAACATCCATTCCACCTTCATCGGAAGTACCTTCTTCAGCTGTGCTGGGGGTTGGTTGGTTGGTTGGTTGGTTGGTTGGTTGGTTGGTTGGTTGGTTTCTAGATGTGTCTGACTTGTAATCCTCCTGCCTAGCCTACTGAGTTGGTATAAGATGCACAGGTGCACATTTCCATACTTGACTTACCCAAAAGTTCTTTTCCCTGAGGATCCACTTTTTAAAAAGGGGAGAGGGGAAATCTCAGTTCTTTCCCTTTTCTTGTTCCTTAATGGACCCCATTCAGCTTCTGCAGTCCTGTTTTTCGTTTGTGTTTTTTAATGGGCCATAGCTTTCCAACAAATAATAAAAAACATAATCTGTACGAATGTGGAAGGAAGCCTTAGTAGTTTAATTCTATGTCCCTTGACAGAATTAGATCCTTCTCTTCCTCCCTCTCTTCCCTCTCCCTTCCATCTCCCTTCTTTGCTTCCTTGCTTGCTTGCTTGCTTCCTTCCTTCCTCCCTTCCTCCCTCCCTCCCTCCCTCCCTCCCTCCCTCCCTTCCTTCCTTCCTTCCTTCCTTCCTTCCTTCCTTCCTTCCTTCCTTCCTTCCTTCCTTCCTTTGATACAGCCTTGCTATGTAGCTGTGGATAGTCTAGAACTTGTGTACACAAGACTGGCCAGAACCTGTTCTGATCCTCCTGACTCCGCCCCCTGGGTGCTGGGATTACAGGCATGTACTACTCTGTGCCTGGCCTTAAATCGTGAGTTGAAACATTTTGATGACCCCTAAGGTGCTGTAGGATGGTCTGTATGTCAAATTACTCTGATTGGTCAATAAATAAAACACTGGATAAAACACTGATTGGCCAGTGGCTAGGCAGGAAGTATAGGCGGGACTAACAGAGAGGAGAAAAGAACAGGAAGGTGGGAGGAGACACAGCCAGCCGCCGCCATGACAAGCAGCATGTAAAGATGCCGGTAAGCCACGAGCCACATGGCAAGGTATAGATTTATGGAAATGGATTAATTTAAGCTATAAGAACAGTTAGTAAGAAGCCTGCCACGGCCATACAGTTTGTAAGCAATAGAAGTCTCTGTGTTTACTTGGTTGGGTCTGAGCGGCTGTGGGACTGGCAGGTGAGAGAGATTTGCCCTGACTGTGGACCAGGCAGGAAAACTCTAGCTACACTAAGGTCTTTGGTTCTATTCTCCCTAGGTCCTCAGACTGAGGAACTGATGTCTGTGGTCATGCGTTCTGTCCATAAAGTGAGGGTGAAAGCCCTAAAACGTGTGCAGAGGAACATAGGTGCTGCTGAGATGAACATCTGGGAACCAGAGGAAGAGGAGAAGCCAGATGCTGCTCCAGCTTCTGACAGGTTCTCCCTGGGGACTAGTTGGAGCAGAAGCACACTCACAGAACTGGGCAGCTCCCTGGTGCCCAGTGATGCAGATACATTCTCTGAAACCATGTCCTTTGAAGAAAAAACTTGGATCCACTTTTATCAAAGGTATGCCGGGGAGCCCCTAGTACAGTTGCCCACTCCTCCTGGAAGAGAGTGTAAGTGAGGAGCCGATTTCCAATCCAGAAACCTCAGCAATATAAGAAGTACATAAGTGCCAACCTCTGTCCTCACAGGGCCATTACAAGTCTATAAACGTAAGAATTCATTGTAAATATTACTGAGATTATAGAATGATTTTGTCATCTTAGATATTAATCAAATGAATAGACAGTTCAATTGAGGACTTTGATTATTTTTTTAATAATCTTTAAAATTATTTATTGTGTGTGTGTGTGTGTTTATTTTGAGACAGGATCTTATTATGTAGCCCTAGCAGGCCTCAAACTCAGATCTGCCTGCCTCTGCATCATTAGTGCTAGGATTAAAGGCCTGACCACCATGCCCAGCTTAATCTTTAGATTTAACTACAAGTTGAACATACTTAATTTAAAAGCCTAAAATACGAAATTCCGCTTAAAAATCCAGTAAAACAGTGCAAGTTGAAAATTCATGCCCATGACAGGTCAAAGTAAAAATGGAGGCACACTAAGATGCTGTGTAGACTTTCCTTTAGGCCACTTGGTATAGGAATTATGGGGTTATTTGAAATTTAAATGAAGATTGCGTTTGTTTTGTTTTTAGTGTTGGAGCTGGAATCCAGGCCCTTGAACATTACAGATAATTGTTACATCACTAAACTACCATTCTTGTGCCTTAGCCCCAAGACATCTCATTATATATTTGCCAATATCATCCCCCCCTCCAAAAAAAAAAAAAAAACCCAGTCACACTCAAAATACTTCTGGTCTCAAGATTTTCAGGTGAGGGATACTCACCTGTAGTTGGATGTGATTGGGTTAGCCACGTTATGTTTGAGGACCCACAGGAGGGAACTTGCACACTTATCTTTAGAACTTGTTCCTAAATTCTTGCTTGTTGTACAAGCCTGTGAGTTAAGGCATTGGGTTACAATTGTTTTGATTAAAATTCTGGTAACTACAATGCAATATGTCCTCTTGTGACTTAAAAACTATATCATCAATAATAGCTTTCATATGGAGTTAAATTATCATATCTACTCCAAACATTCTTGAACCATATCTAATGACATTTTAATAGTGTGCTTGTTTAACAAAACAGCTGTGCTTACACACACAGGCGTACTTTGCAGGCTGCTTGGTGCATTCTAGGTAAGCAGACATGCATTCACCTGGGCCCAGGTACCTCACAGCTTTTCTCTTACTGAGAGATCTGAGAATCTAGCAACTGCAATGAAAAGTCACTTGACAATTGTGGCTGACAGCTAAGGTGCCTGTCAACAGGTTTCATAACAGCTCTGTGTTTTCACTGTTGTTTGAAAAGACTCTAAGCGTTTATGTAGTGGAACTTAAGAAATTATGCTACTTGTTTACCCTGTAGGTGGGGTTGGGGTTGAAAGAGGCAGTGGAAAGAGAAGCATGGAACACTAGATGCATACTGGTGCCTTGTGATTTTTGTTGACTGATTTTCTGAATTTTTTTGTTAGAGGACCATTTTCACCTTCTGAATGAACATTCATGATTTTTATATTTATATTTATTTATTTGTGTGTGAGTGTGTGTGTGTATTTCTGGTGTATGGGGAATAAGCACGTCATGACATTCCTGTGGAGGTCAGAAGACAAGTTGAGAGAATCCTCTCTCTCCTTCCGCTGTGTGGATTTCAGGGATCAAGCTCAGGACATGAGGTTTAGCAGCAAGTGCCTTGACATCCCACTGAACCATCTTCCCAGCCCTCCTGTTCTTTTTCTCTAGTGAACTTTTTATGTGAATACACTTTAATTTCTTTTAATGCCTAGTTTCCCTTTGCATACTGTACTTTTAAAAATAGTTATTTTTACTTCGTGTGTGTGTGTGTGTGTGTGTGTGTGTGTGTGTGTGTATGTATGTATATGTGTGTGTGTGTGTACAAGGCGTGTGCCTGGTTCCTATGGAGACAAGAAGAAAGCATTTGATCTCCTGAAACTGAAATTACAAATAGTTTTGAGCTGCTCAACATGGGTGGCAGGAGCCACGCCCGAGTCCTCTGGAAGAGCAGCAAGTGCTCTTAACTGTGGGGCCATCGCTCCAGCCCCTGTCCTTTTGACCTTATAAAATTATCTGCTCCTTAGAGATCATGTTAGTTCATCATGCTTCATTTGAAAGATAGGTAATTGAAACACAAAAAAAGATACATGACTTGGCCAATATAGAAAATGTTTTTAAAACCTTTTAAGATCAATTTTAATAAACAATGGTTAAGTTTATCTTCTTTTTTTTTTTTTTTTAACCATAGACATGCCCCAAGTCATAGGGAATTGACATTGGCTGGTAAGCCCAGTGATAAAAAGAAAACATGTAATCAGAAAGAAGGCTCCCAAAGGAAAGAAGATCATGAAATGTTAGGGAAAAAAGCACTTCCTACAGTTGGCGTTTGGGAATTTGAGCGTGATGATGATGAATATATTAACTTCCTTGAGCTCTTCTTGAGTTATGTTCTTGAAAGAGACCTTTGTTCCAGTGATCCTGGCATTCCATTTTTGACAAGTTTTTCCGGGCACCTTAGAGAACACGAACTTAACTCTTTACTTTTTGATGTGCACACAACATTAAAACGACGCCAGAGCAAAACCAGAAGCGAGAATGTGTATAGAGCTGGGTCTTGCTTTGCTGTCGTTCCTGAGTCACAGGAATGTGAAAAACTGTTCTCTCTAAACAGCGAGCGTGCCCCAAATTTAGAAAGCCAGGCTCTTTCAGCTCCAGGACCAGGCAACCAGTCAGCGAGCACTTCAGAGAACCCTCCACCTGAAGTCCCGAAAAGTGAAAGAAAGGCGGGATTGTTTGGCTTAAAACAGAAGCCACTTTATAGAACTCAAGATGACAAAGGAGAGAAGCCTGTAAGGCGGGGACCACCAAAGCACTCCTTTTGGATTCCCAAGTCCGTTCAAACTGGAGGATACAGTTTCCGAGCGGTTGAGTGCAGTGTGGCCAGCCCCCAGGACGACCTCCCTCCGGCACTTGAGAACATGTTCGGCCCTGTGGGGAGACTGGTGGAGTGGATGGTGCGGTGGTCTGACCGAAGACTCCTCTGTGACTCTGGAGTCACTCAGTCGTCCTGCAAACATGGTCCAGTAATCCGTGTCAAAACCTCTGCAGCTGCCATTCTTACCTCGTTCTGGCTTCTGGAGCAGCCCTACCGTGCCACACATAGGACAGAAAACAGTGTCACTAAGGTAATGACGCCAGCAAACTGTTGTTTGCACTTAAAAAAAAAAAATCTATTAAAGAAAATTAATGACAGTGTTGATTATACTGTGTATATGCTTTTCTTAAAGAGATTCCTTTCGTTTTTTAATAAAATGACAGTGGCCTGGTCAGTGGTGGCACACACCTTTAATCCTAGCATTGGGGAGGCAGAGGCAGGTGGATCTGAGTCCCAGGCCAGCCTGGTCTACAGCAAGAGTTCCAGGACAGCCAGGGATACACAGAGAAATCTTGTCTCAAAAAACAAGCAAGAGCCGGGCAGTGGTGACACACGCCTTTAATCCTAGCACTTGGGAGGCAGAGGCAGGCGGATCTCTGTGAGTTCAAGGCCAGGCTGGTCTACAGAGTGAGATCCAGGACAGGCACCAAAACTACACAGAGAAACCCCGTATCAAAACAACTGCCCCCTCCCCCCAATCAGATAAATGCTATTGCTGAAGGAGACCCCCAAACAGTGTGAGCTCCCTCCCGGACCCTGGATTAGGTACAGACCACACCCAAACTTCACCTGTTTCCACAGAGAGCTCCTTTATTAAGCGAGAAAGAACAGTTAAAGTGGCTGCTGTCTGACTCAGGCAGAACACAGCAGCAAATGACCTTGCAGGTGTGATTTTTAAGAGGAGAAGGGGAGGTCTGGGTTAGAATGGGCTAGAGTGTGGTGGTACAGAAGATAGGGGAAGGGGACAAGGGAAAGGGTCAGGGGTGTTTGTCCTGGAGGGACAAAGGACTGCCTCTGGATAGAGAGGAGACAGACATGGCCCGTAGGCAAATGGAGGTTTATAAAGGTAAAGGGGGAACCCCCGTGTTAGGATGAAGTGTTTAATCTTAATTGGGCATGTTAATTAGGTGTCAAAGGGGGCTTCTGACAGCTGGACTTTGGTAGTCAGCCTCAGGAGGAGGAAGTGGCCAAAGAAGGAAACACACCTTGGAGGCCAGCTTTAGGAATGTAGTCTTCAGCAGGCAGAGGGAATGGG
>CABHPQ010148658.1:0-14250 GCA_902168405.1 Peromyscus aztecus | reverse complement strand
ATCTATCTATCTATCTATCTATCTATCTATCTATCTATCTATCTATCTATCATCTTCTATTGCCTGTGTATATATCTCTTATTGATATATAGCTATATGCCATTTATCTATCTATAGTTATCAGTCATCTGTCTATCATCTATCTATTATCTATTCTTTGATCATATATCACCATGAATACATGTCTGTAATTTGATTCCAATCCAACACCATGGGGTTCTTGCTGGCTGACCATGAAGCTTAGCAATCTGCCTCTACTTACCTAGTTTATTTACTTCCCTTATCATGGGATTTACATGAATTAATTTAAGAATTACTAACTTGTACCTCTCTAGGGTTGGGAAACTTACTAATTTGGGGATGATGTGTGTTAAATTCCTTTTTGATTTTAGAGTAGATTGACAAAAGACAGACACTTCTGCATTTTTAAGAATTCTTTGTGTAGTACTAATATTTGTGTTTTATGTATGAGTGGATTTACTTTGCAATTTTGATTTTGCTTATGATCTTTTCTTCCATCCAGGAAAATTCTATGTCTGTTAATTCAGATCAATGCTTTTATAAAGTGTCTCTGAATTATGAGTCAGTGCTAAGAAAGTACTCCTTACAACCAGGCTCAAGAGGAATTTATTCATGTTTTTATGTTTATATAAAATTTTAATTTTTATATTCATGGAGTCATGCTGATATATGGCATGAAGTATGCTCTAAATTTATTTTGCTCTTATGATTACTGAATTACCCCAGAACTCTCCTTAATTTGTTTTCTCCCAGTAAATTTGTGAAGCCTCTTTTATCATATACTGTTCTAAACTTCTAAATGTAATGGAATCTAATTCTGGGCTTTCTGATACATTCTCTGGGTTTGCTTGTCCAGCCTTCCACCAGCATCATACTGTTTTAATGACAAGGATTTTACAGTATGTTTTAATGTCTGGTTGAGCCAGCCTTTCCTTGGTTTATTCTTTCTAGTATTTTCTTGGCTAGTTTTGAGATTTTTGTTTGTTTGTTTATTTATCCACATGGTTTGAATACAAATTGTACTTATTTCTTACTCACATTTTATTGGGATGGTGATAAATTTATGCCCTGACTTAGGGAGTATTAGCATTCATGAGACAAAGTCATGTTTCCCACAGCCCAGGAATACCTTTGCCTTAGTTCAAGTTCACTTTTCTATCTCTCATGGATTTTTTCCCTCATGTAGATCCCCCAAGTTTCCTTTTAAATATGTTCCTACTTAATCTTCCTTACTATTATTGTAAATAAAGGTTTTTCTATTATTGTGTCCTCTAATGAATATATATATATATATGTGTGTGTGTGTGTGTATGTATGTATGTGTGTGTGGTGTGTGTAAGTGTGTGTGTGTATGTGTAGACACACTAAATACTAATTCTGTATGTGATATTTTAGTTCTGACATCTTTACAACTTATTTTATTGTTTGACTTAATACGTTTTCTTGAGCTGAACAAAAACAAATGATTGTGTGAGGGCTTTAAATTTTGATTTATTTCTTGTGGTAGTTAGGCAATTCTGACTAAGACAAGGGGATGAACTTGCCAAGGTCACAAGGTAAGAAATGGACAAACAAGCTTTTAAATCAAGGTCTTTTGAGATTAACTACTCTGAATGGTCAAGGTTCAGGTTCCCTAAACTGCTCTGTTTCTTCCACTAGCAAAAGAGGAGAAACAAGCAGTTCCTTCCCTCCTTCTCTTGACTGACTCCAGCCCTGTCTTAGGGTTTCTGTTGCTGTGAAGAGACACCATGACCATGGCGGCATGCAGGCAGGCATGGTGGAGAGGTAGCTGAGGGTTCTACATCTGGATCGGCAGGCAGCAAGAAGAGAAAGTAACACTGGGCCTGACTTGAGAATTTGAAACCTCACAGCCTGCCCCCAGTGACACACTTCCTCTGACAAAGCCACACCTCCTAATAGTGCCCCTCCCTATGAGCCTATGGGGGCCATTTTCATTCAAACCACCACAAGCCCCAACATTAATTGTGGGAACATAAGTAGGACAGCTGGAGGAGGGGTCTTCCTGAAGTGGACCAGCAAGCTGCGCAGATATAAAACAAGATATATAACAAGTACTTCATTGCTGGGATGTAAGGATGTAAAACCAAACTCTCTGGCTGTAAAACTAACAAAAACTCAGCTCTGGCTCACCAAGCAGTTTGTGTCAGTGTGCAGTCCTTGTGAGCCATAAGAATAAAAATGTCTCTGCCCGGCTTAGCTGAATTGTTCAAGAGATCCATGCATAACTCTGAGTAGAGACGGTGCCTCTCCCCATGGCCCCACTTTGCTCTCCTGCTTCAGCTCCAGGTCTTGAACTAATCTTACCATGCTGTATTTAAATTTCTTACTTGTGCCACATAAAACCTTGATAGAAGAACATAACAGGCCATTTTGAATCACAGATCCTATATCAAATCCAGCACACAGTGAGCATTTCTTTTATGTTTGTTGAGTGAGTGGTGAATGCATATTGTTTTCCAGACTCCTGGAATGCATACTGTTACTTGTGTTATACACATGGACATGTGAGTCTTTTCCACTTCCAAAATGAGATTCTAAGATCATGTATTAGAATACCTTACATTTTCCGGTTTCACTATACTTAACAAATTGCTAGATGTATTGTGTGGTCATTTCATAAACATTTGTTCAAATAATTTGAAAGTTTATACAGTTTTCTCCTGGCCTTAAGAAGTTGTATGTGTGGGGTTTTAACAAGTTGGGGTAAAGAAACACATACACATAAACATTCACACATATACATATATATTCATACATACATATATGCATACACATCTGCTTAACAGGTAAAAGGAATTTATTCATGCACACATGCATTTACACACATATATACATAAACACACATATAATTGTATATATACAGATACATACACACACATTCTTTTTCTAGATTTGCTGATTCAGTCAATAAATTTCTGGTTCTGATTATAATAGATGTAACAGGAATTCAAGGAGGTGAAAAGACCTCTGTGATATCACCTGCCTATTGCCCTTCTCACTAAGCTTCTGAGATAAATGTAATAATGCTTTGATGGATGCTAATGAGCCTGGCTTTGTGACTGATTTGCTCTATACCCACACCAGATAATAAAGCATTCATTTAACTGATCATCTTTTAAAGCTTTCTCTCCTGAGGGCCATGAATCTTTTCTGAAGGAGTGCTAAAGAGATTGTTGTCAGCATATGAAGGTATAACTGAATTCATCTTTAGCCCCTAGGACTGCCCAGTTCAGCTTATGTGCTATATCTCTTCTATAATGGAGGAACGCCTTCCTTATGGAATGCTTCTCAATGCTTGGGAGGTTAAAGTATTCCCATACGTCATGGATGGTGTGTTTGGTAAGGATCTGTGACACCAACCATCCACTCCAAGAAAAAAAAATAACTTTGCATTGCTAAGACTCTCTGGGTGAAAGTACTAAGTGCGTAAAGATATGGTATCTTTCACACTGCTCCGGGGAAGCACACTATCTTGTGCAGTTTGAAGTATATCTATTCTGCAATGGATCCAGAGGAATTTTGGTACCTCCAAAGGCATTACTACAACACTGTTTGTGCTGGCTAGTTTTATGTCAATTTGTTATAAAGCTAGAGTCATTTGAGAAGAGGGAACCTCAACTGAGAAAATGCTGCCACCAGATGGATCTGTGGGAAAGCCTGCGGGGCATTTTCTTAATGAGTGATTGGGGTGGGAGGGCACAGTCCATTGTGCATGGTCCTACCCTGGGTGGGTGGTCCTGCTGTGTATAAGAAAGCAGGCTGCATAAGTCACAGAGAGCAAGCCAGTTAAGCAGCCTCTGTTTCAATTCCTGCCTCCAGGTTCCTGCCCAGACTTCCCTTCATGATGGACTGTGATCAGGTTATATAAGCTCCCCAAATTGCTTTTGGTCATGATGTTTATCACGTCCGTAGAAACCCTGGCACACTGTTAAACAAGGAGAAATATCGGGAGCCACCCAAGTGACTATAACAAGAGAGAGGATGGATACATTTTGGAGTAAGCACTCGGTGGTCTACTGTACTATATAAAAGTGAAAATAAGTAAGTGAAAATTATGTGTATCTGCATGGACAACTAACAGAAAGTTAATGTTGAACAATCAAAGCAAAATATGAAGATTTGTGCAAGATACGAGGCTGCTCTGACAAGGCTTGGAAACAAATGCCATTACTATTATTTGGATATATGTATCCAAGGAACATAAATATGGAAACATAGGAATGATGAATATCAAATTCTCTCTGGAGGAGAAATCTGGAGGAAGAGAATAGAGTCAATAGGTGGTGTATAACAAGCTTAAACCTTGTCATTTTATTATGAAAATGTACAGTACCCATGAAAAAATGTGAGTAATAATGCTAGGTGGGCACTTTGTCTAACCCTGTGGAGGGAGGGTGGAGACATGGGAGGAGTTTGGTGGAAGGAGCGGTACCAATACCAAAGATGCAGTGCTCATCTGTGATGTTCTCAAAAAGAATTAAATAAAAAATAATGCCAGATTATAATACATGTTAAAATATTTATCTTATTCTAAATACCTTTCCCCCCTGTGTTTGAAGTATATATATATAGAAGAAGAAAAAACACCAACAATAACATGAAAAACAAACATTCCAAGGCCCTAGAGCCCAGGGGAGGCAGGATTGGAATTGGAGACCCAGTTGCTCTGGGTCCAAGGTCCATGCTAATTGGTCCTATGTTCGACCTCAGGAGACAGACACATCCAGCCTCTTCCTCATTTGTCCCACCTGTGAAGCCTGCAGGCGGCTTCTTCTCACAGTATTAACAAACCACATCACCTTCTTTATGTGTCTGTTATCCCAGAGGCTCATTTGCTCCCATCTGGAATATCGCTCAGTGCATCATTGACTTTTAAGTAAATGCTTAGTAAATGCGGGGCCAAGAACGGGACAACTGGGAGACCATGTCATACAGCAATAAAGAGGTGATGAAAGAGAGGCTGGCATTAGAGTGTTAAAAAGAAAAAGTAGATTGGAGATGATTTCACAGCTTCTAGGACAGGACACAGACGAACAAGTTTCAAAGAAGTTCAATGGCATGAGCATGGCTGGACTGTGAGAGTGTACTCTCCCAAGTACATTCCCCAGCACTGTAGGTACTCATTCACGATCCTCCTCCTGAAGCCCTGTGAAGCACATGCTGTAATTATCGCACTTTACAAAGGATGAGAAACGAAGGGAACAGGCTAAGTTGCTCATCTGGGGTTCAAACCCTGAAAACAAGCTTCCGAGTCCATGCTGTCTCTCCTGCTAGCCGGAACTGAAAAAGATAGATACTCAATAAGAATGCCCTCATCTCTTTTTAACACAGGGAGTGTTAAGCATGTAGGTGGTGGTGAAACTCTAAGGTAAGCATGTCCTGCCTCTTTGCTGATGTTCAGCATGAAGACACAGACTGGGAAGCTCTGATGGTCAAGAGGCCAGGGGGAGTGCCCACATCAGGCATAGCGAATCAGGGGAGCCTTTGACTGTAGCCTGGTCAGAAATAAATATAACAGATGAGAAATCAGTCTGCTCTCTTACAGCTCTAGAGCAACACCTCTAATCTGTGATCATTGTTTTTGTCTAAATTATACAAAATTGTGAAGGGATATCCTAAGAGTTCCTCAGGGTTGGCACCTGTGAGGCAGTGTGATGGTGGTGGGTGGGGGCTCATGGAACTATAGAATCCAGTGTGGGTGGAGGTCAAGGGGTAGGTGGTGAAATACTATTATTCTTGCTATAATCATCATTTTCTATGGAAAAGGTAGGGCATTGTTGCTTTTGAGAATTTCCCTATGCAGTCACTTGAAGCCTTGTTGGGGTTTAAAAGACTTAGGGGACAGACATGGTATTGCTGCTGGATAAGCATCTGGAAAGATGGCCCTGGAGCCTGAATTGGCCTGGAGACAGGACAGACCCTGGGAAACTGAGTGACTCAGAAGAGAGAATGAGGTCCAGGGACAGAGAGCAGGAAGTAGGAAGCTGTAGGTTTGTTGGTTGGTGGACAGTGTCAGTCTGTCTGTCAGTAACCACGCCTCTTCTGCAAACACCCGTCATTACCCTTCTCCTTAAGGCAAAAGAAGGAGGCTTTGCCACACACTCAGAAGTTGTTTGGTTCTGGCCATTTTTGTGCAATCCCCAACATCTGACTGTCCCCTGGGAAATGCTTCTCCCTGCCTTCTCAGATTCTACCCATTTCCCAGCCCCAGCCCACATCTTTCCAATCTACCCAATGTCTCCCTTCTCAGAACCACCTTAGAAAGTCAACTCACTGTTCATTTTATCCTGAGTCTTCCTAAAATCCACGTACCGGTACATTGACAGATAACCACACATGGTCATGTGAGATAATCATACACTGTCATGTGACAAACTGGCCATAACACACAAGAGAGGTCAACAAGGATGAAACACTGTATAGACAGAGTTTGTAGCTTCAAAAAAAAAATCATGAATGCTTTTCAAATCCTAATATGTAAAAAGTTTCCTGAAATGAGGATTAGAAGGTTTTCATTTGTCCTGGAAGATAATCCCGTGTCTCTTGGTTTATGATTATAAGCAAAATAAAACAAATCATTCTTAAGACTTACAATTGATCCACTGCTATGAGTGGTCTTATTGAGGTTTACAGGAGCCATTTCAGACTACTGAATGTCACAGAGATGTGTTTGAACCCAGAAGACACGACTGCTACCATGCAGCCCTTTCATCCGCCAGGGAAAAGATTACTTTAAGGATATTGGTTTTAATTTAATGTCAATTTTCTAAACGGAAGTTCACATAATTTCCCTTCATTTTGCAGTATGGATTGGAAAACTAGAACACAGCAAAAGTAAACAAGGGACCATTTACTGGGGCTAATCCTATAGATGATCAGAAATTACCAATTTCCCCATCGTCATTTTGTTATTGGATAACCAAAAGATCAGTCGGTTATCCAAGAACTATGGTGTCAGACTCAGCATCATTGCCTTCAAGGACATCTCCAAATCCCTTTGCAAACTGACTGCAAAGCCCCTGCCCCACCCATTCCAACAAGTCTTCCTGGGGCCGCGTTGCTAGAATTGTTCAACCAAAGCTCACTGTAAAAGCTGGATGGAGGCTCTCTGTACTTACTTCCAGCTGGTTCTGACATCTCAGAGAGAGTCTGTGAGCTTCCAGAGACAAGCACATCTTTGGAATATTTCCTTCCCCTGAGCTGAGCTGGGCCATCCTCGCCCTTTTTGGCCCCCTTCCCATTCGATCTAAGCCTTCTGTTACCCTCTCCCTTCTACCTTCTATCAGAAGCGTGACAAACATCCCCCACCTGCAGTCAGTCCTTCTAATTCCACCCACAGTAACACTACATTAAAGAACACACATTTACTTGTTTTTTTTTTTTAAAAAAATGTACTTTGCAAAAGCTTCTCTCAAGGAAAAGCATTCTCACCCTCTTGGTGCTGGTCCCAGGTGTGTTTTTCTTCCAGCCCCATTTCTTCCCAGGCTACACTGTTTGTTGGCGTTTCTCAAGAACGTTCGAGACCTCTTAGGAGTCTGAAGAGCTACCTGAGTTTGCAGGCAGCTTCCTGTCGGGGTCAGGGCTTGCAGATTGAACGATGGTGTGTTGTGCAGAAGATGGGCAAGGTGTTTGAGAAAACAGGAAGCACCTGCCAATGTGTGACTTTATTCCTGGAAGCAGAGCGCTAGCTCCCTCTGAGATGGCTCTAGATGCTTCTTGCTGCTTTCCCCTGTGAGCATTCTCTGAGGCTGTGAAGCACTCTGGAGACCAAGGAGAGACGTGTGAATGGCAGGATTATTTGAAGACTAGGATGCACCCATGAGAAAGGTGGCCATCCAGAGCTTTTCTAGTTCTCCTTTTTGCTGGAGAGATGGGTGTACATAGAAATGAAGCTGCGTGTTCATCTCAATGGGGAAATTTCAAGCAAATGAGAATTGGAGGTAACACATTTGCTATTATTGCAGATTCCTGTAATAGGAACATGTTCTCATTTATTGATTAGTTTATTCAATGAACATGCTCTGTGTAAAGCAGTAAAAGAGACCATAGGAATATACTGGGAAAACACAAATATGATGCATCTCTGTACCCCATGTTAGTCTTAAAATTACTTATAAGGTGCCATATTTCAAATATGCATTTTAATTATATTTTTTAATATTTGTATCACATTTTATTTTATTTAGTATGCTTGTGGGAGGGGTGTGTACCTGCTCATTCAGAGATAAGAGGACAGCTTGCAGGAAGTTTTCTCCTTCCATCACGTGGGACCAGGGGATTGAATCCAGATGATCGGATTTGTCAGGAAGCATGGTTACACACTGAGGCAGCTCAGTCCTTTAAGTTTTCATTTTTCTATTCTTGCATGCATCTGTATAATGTGCTTAATGGAAACGTCACTGAGGTAAGTCCCCTCTTTGAGTCTGAAAGTTCTAGGTTGTTATTGGTGGCTAGCTAGGCCAGCTTGTAGGTAGCATGGGCTAGCAGCATCTAAACCAAGCAATCAGTGCCCCTGTTAGCTAATCAGATTAATCAAATTCCTTTATTGAAGATAGCACACCTAATTGCTAAATATCTGTGGCCATAGAGAAATGGATCACAGATACTCAAAGGCCTGTTACCTACTATGCTGGTTTGCATATTTTTGGTAACTGTTTTCATACCTGGGAGTAGAGGCCATGTGAAGGACACAGGTAAATAATGCAGTTCTCGTCCTCATAAAGGTAGGATATGAAAAGCAACGCACATGTATGTGTCTTTACCAAGTCATTTGGTCTCCAAGGACTTCAGTTTCTTCATTTAGAAATGAGAAACAGGGTGAAGTAGCCCTACATATCCCTTCAGCACGTAATTTTTTTTGACATTTTAGGCAAATCTCTTTCCCACTTTGTATAGAAACATGAGGCTCAGAAAACCACCTAGCGAAGGAGATTATAAAAGCAGCTCCTTGGTGGAAAGCCTGAACATGCTTGATTGCCTTGGGTGTCTGAACAAAGCACTGAGGTTGGGGGAATGCTCCTGCAGAATCGGGAGAGGAAATCTTCTGCTATGGGATGGTCCTTCTGTGTGCTGTGAATATGTATTTCTCTCATTGGTTGATAATAAAGCTGTTTTGGCTGATGACAAGACAGGATAAGGTTAGGCAGAAGAATCAAATTAGGACTCAGAAGAAGAAGGATGGGGTCGGGACAGATGCCATGAGCCACCCAAAAAACAGGATGCTGGAGGACCAGTAAACCATGGACCACTTGGCAATAAATAAGTAGGAATGGGTTAACTTAAATGTAAAAGCTAGTTAATAATAAGCCTGAGCTATCGGCCAAATATTTATAAGTAATATTAAGCTTCTGAGTCAATTATTTGGGAAGCAGCTGTTGGGTATTTGGGTGTTGATGGTGGGACAGAAACTTCCACTTACAATCTTCCAGTGCTTTCTCTTGTTCATCCCTAGATACAGAATGTTTCAGACAAATTCAGAGCATGTAAACAGTGGGGCTGACTTCTGGGGCCAATCCTTAGAGTTGATATTAGTACGGCTGGGTAAGATTTCAAAGCTAGTTAGACTAGAAGGTTACTCACACTTGTAGTATATGTTAAACAATACATGCAGGCAAGTCCTCTAATCTCCTCAGTTTGAGGGACTTTTCCTGCATGTCTGTGGCAAAGCTTTCTGGTATAGACAGCCCGATTGATTGCTGCCCCTACCTCATCCACATACTGCTTCTCTCAGCTAAGCATAGGAAACCCTAGGGTGTCAGAGAATAAATAAGGCTCCCTCCAGTCTTGAAGGGCACTCAGTACACAGAGTGCTCTTCCAAGTGAGTGAGGTAACGTAAGAAGAAACACCTCCCATGACTTACAGTGTACTTGCCAGTATGGAAAGCCTCATTTTCGTAACATTTTAAAGACAATGTTATCCTGATTTAAAAAAGAAAAATATCCAAGGGCTAAAGCACCAGCCATTAAGAAAAGAACTAGTTTTTCTGTGCTTGTTTTTGAGACCGGGTCTCTCTGCATAGTCCTGGAACTCACTGTGTAGACCAGGTCTTGAACTCCCAGAGATCTATCTGCCTCTCCCACCTGAGTGCTGGGATTAAAGGCGTTGGCCACCATGCCCTGCCAAGAAGCAAACTAAGTTTTGAATTGGTAATGGCCCCCTGGAATGGGGTACCTGGAATCCAGAAGGAAATGGCACGTGAATTCTTTTCCCTGATCCTGTGGGCATAGCTATATAAATGTTATGTTGGAAGCTCTTTGATGGTTTGGATTTGAAATTCTCAAGATAAATACTATCCTGCCTGTTTGTTAGTAGGATACACAGAAAGAAGGAATAGAGGCTGAAGAGGAAGAAGCCGGGGTTAAATTCAACTCTGTGACTTACTAATTGCATGAACTTGGGTGGGTAGTTCAGCATTTTTGCCAGATCAAGTTTCCTTTCTTGTAGATGGAAATAATTTCCATACTTACTTCAAACAATCATCCTGAGAACTGAGTTATGTAAAGTACACAGATCAGGGCAATCATCTCGCCAGGTTTTAATGTTGGATTGGGGCTTGAGCCAAGAGACGTAAGATTGATGTTGGAAAGGTCACTTTTGTCCCTGGTACCTTGGACACCAACAGTGAGATTACGCACGCCCCGCCTTTGAATGCCCCCCATGGCCCCTTCTGAGTGACAGACCATCAACCCAAAGGAGGCGTCACAGTTCTGCCTCCCACAGCTTTCCATTTGTTATTAGAAAAGAGAAGAAAATATTTCTTTTAAGGTTAGAATGAAATTCAAAAGTGACCAGTTAGCTGCCAACTAAATCTTAACTTGTCTAAAGGACACTTTCCACATTGTGTGGGAATTACTAAAGGCGCTGTCAGGTCAGGGGTGGGTAGCAGGAGATCCAGGACTGACTCCATTACCACTTAGAAAATGGATGATCTGGCATAAGATACTTCACTTTGCTGTCTGATTTCTTTACATAAAGTGTCAACAATAGTAGGATCTTCCTCATAGGGCTCTTGAGAAGAACTTGAATCCATGCAAGAAAAAGAAAGAAACAGAAGAAAAGAGAGAGAAGGGATAAGAAAGAGGAGGAGAGGAAGAAAGAGTCAGGAGTCTTTCTGTAAGTATCTTGTTTGCGTATGTTGGGGATATAGTCGCTTATATTTTGAACAAACTCTAATGTAGCACCTACTGGGCATCAAGCACTAAGCTAAGTTTTAGAGATAAAAGAATATTACAGATTACAGGCTAATTGGAAAGCACAAACAAGCATACTGATTACCACTGATTAATACAAAGATGTTCTGGAAGACGTCTCAGGAATCAGGAGAAGAAATCTGAATGTAGCACTTGGAAGAGATGAAGTGTTAGGAATGAATGGTTAAGGGGCTTGATAACAAATCAAGCTATCATCTTAATTCTTATCCCATGAACAGCCCTGTGACCAGAGAGGAGGGATTTTTTTTTTAAATGTCATTTCCCAACCAATAACTTTTGGGATCCTCTACAGGAGCTGCTGTAACTCCAGCAGCAAACCACATTTTCTCAGCTGTCATCATCCTACTCGGAGTCAGACAGACTTGGCGTCTTATAAATTGAGAGAAATGATGTTCATACTTCCGTCAAACCCTCATCACGAGAACTGAGTTATGTAAAGTATACAGAACAGAGCCATGATATACCCAGGTTCTAGCGCTGGATTGAGACTTGCGATTGACATTAGAAAGGTCACCTTCCTCCCTGGTACCTTGAACATAAGCATAAGACTTCCTTACTTGGCCTACTGATTCAAACAGTAATCTCCTCCAGAAACACCACAGAGGAACATGCTCTGCCTGGGCATCCTTTGGCCTAGTTAACATGCAAAATTAGTAACTTCAAGCTCCTAATCCCTAAGACGTAAGGATGTCACTTTATTTAGAAATAAGATCATCGCTGACATAATTATGCTAATGTCATACTGGAGGAGGATCTAGTATCCAGTAATCCGGTATGAGCTGGCTTACTTATGAAAAGGGGTGATTTGGATGTATGTGAGAGGGGGCAACAGAGGAAGAAAGAACATTTTTCTGAAGACAGTGTAAGATGTTGGCGTAAGGAAGCCGGATCAACCTGGGGCTTTCTTAGAGGCCTTGTAGAAAGGACAAAGGGAAGCTAGTTCTGTGTCCTTGTCTAGGAATGGACTTGGTAAGACTTGTTTGATGCTGGAGCTAGTGTCTCATAGGAGTCCCTGGTGTCTCATAGGAGTCACGGTTACAGTTTCTGGGAACCCGACTCTTCCCATGTGTTATGGTTAGCAGTCCTAAGGCAGCTGTATCTGAGGTATCCCAATATCCCATGTTCTCTTTGTCAACATGGTCTGTCTCTGCTGATGTTGGCCACTTCCTCTCCTGCAAATAGTGTTATATGATGCTCTACTTCTTAATAAACTTCTGTGGCCTAAGTCATCAGCTTATGCAAGACCTCCCAGTCCCACCTATTGCCTCTGTCTTCTTTATTTCTCATCCCTAGCCCTCCCACCCAACACCTGGCCATTCAAGGCTCTTCTTCCTGCTAGTTTGGGTCATACTGGGATGATAGATTTACATGCCAAGGGAAGAAAACCAGGAAGGGCATAAAAGCATCAGAAGCTAGGGATGAGGCATGGAACAGATTTTGGTTGCCATCCCTCAGAAGGGACCAATCCTGCCAACACCTTCATTATAGATTTTTGGCTTCCAGGCTAGAGAAATATATTTTATTATTTATGCCATTTAGCTTGTGATACATGATCCAGACAGCAGAAAACAAACAACAAGCCACTACAGGTCTCCAACTACATCTAGATTAGTACTGGTGTGGGTTCTGGGTGCTGAAGGTCTCATAATAGCTCATTTAGTGAGTTCAAGCAATTAGTGGACCATTTCTCCATCCTTACCTGTGTCCATGCATTGCCGTAACTCAGCATCTTTCATCGTGAGAGGTACCGTCTTTCTCTGTCCTTGGAGTTTATAACTCAGTAGAATTTCAACCAGTGAAATTGGGCAGAGGCGACGCAGAACCAGCTCTGAGCTTGGATCTTAAGAGGCAGGGAGGATACGAAGGGCCCCATAGAGCAGTCAGTCTAGCAGAGGGGTTTTCACTGACGCTGAGCTTATGAGAAACGAGTCTTTGACTTTTACCAACTCTTGAGGTTTGTTATCCAGTATTGACTAATACAACTACTTTCATTTTCTGATCTAGTTTTGCTGGTTGAGTGTGAGAGTTCATTCTAAATTTACTTCATGTTTGCCAAGAGAGAATTATAAAACACATATGATAGAAATGGGGCCCGGGGCTGGCGGGAG
Organism: Peromyscus aztecus; assembly: GCA_902168405.1. Taxonomy (NCBI): domain Eukaryota; kingdom Metazoa; phylum Chordata; class Mammalia; order Rodentia; family Cricetidae; genus Peromyscus; species Peromyscus aztecus. Next base: position 889 of record CABHPQ010148658.1, on the reverse strand, counting down.
GTTGAGACTCTGCAAGTCTTCTAAGAGTCTCTACCAAAGTTCATGTATCCTGTTCTCTTAAACGTTGGCTATAATAAAAACTAGCATCCTGAATTTTAAATGTGAGAAGAGCTGGCTATTTAGAATTTTATAGAAAAGCAAACAAACAAAAGCCTTAAGATACAACCTTGGTTCTGTAATTTCTCTTTTCTAAGTTTGAACCTCTTCATTTGGGACATGGAAACAATGGGATCAGCTTATATGTATAATGCCCACCATCACACCAAAGACAAATGATAATATCTGACCTGGATCCAACTCTCCTGGGTGTCTTCAAAACATAATGGCAGGGAAGCAATTGAGACTTCCAGCAAAGACAAAACTGTGTGTTCCCACATCACCTTTTCTTTCTGGAAACTCACAGAAGTCTCTGTTCTCCTTGTTTAAGACAATTTTTATTATTTTATTTTATTTATTTGTTTGAAAATTTTATACACATATACATGTATTTTAATCATGTCTATCTCCATTCCTCTCCTCCAACTCCTACTACCCAGTCACCCCCAACTTTATGTCTTTTTTTTTTTTATCATTCTTTTTAACCTACTGAGCTCAGTACTGTTCATGTGAATGGGTGTGGAGCCCTTCTCTGGAATATAAGCAATTTAGCAGAGACACACACCTGGAGAGAAATGACTGTCCCTCCCCAGTCATCAACAGCCAGTAGTAGCTCCTCTGTGGTGATATTGTGTCCCCCAATATATCGTGCACCCTAATAAACTTATCTGGGGTCAGAGAACAGAACAGCCACTAGACAGACATAGAGGCCAGAAAATGGTGGCACACATACCTTTAATCCTAACATTCTGGAGGCAGAGATCCATCCAGATCTCTGTGAGTTCAAAGCCAT
>CABHPQ010148656.1:11786-48259 GCA_902168405.1 Peromyscus aztecus | reverse complement strand
TCTCTCTCTCTCTCTCTCTCTCTCTCTCTCTCTCTCTCTCTCTCTCTTTCACACACACACACACACACACACACACACACACACACACACACACACCCTTTGGCATGTTCCTTACTGTCATCCTTGTTCAACTCTATTTGGGCAGTCATGTTGGTGAAACTTTTGGGTGTAGCTTCTGACACTTTTAAGAGATATAATCCCATAGGAAACTCCCTGATCCTCCAGCTCTTACAATATTTCCTTCTTCTCTTCTGCAGTGTTCCCTGAGTCTTAGGTGAAGGAGCAGATTAGAACATTACCCACTGGGACTGGGCTTTCTTTTAGAAATCATGAGAATGAGATAACTAGAAGTCACATGGTGGTCCAAACAGCAAAACTGCAGAGATACATGAGCCTGTCACAGCAGCAAAGAGTGGGGTCTGATATAAAACACTCCCTTGATCAATAATACAAGGTTCTTTATGATGCTGGGAATAGGCATGGGCTTTTGATTATATTTAAACAGCAATTCAGGATAGAGTCTTCCTGCACACTCCTATAAACTTTATCCCTTTTTACTCAACGTTACAACAAGCCTCAATGAAATTAAAGAATAAGAAAAGTCTTGGGCTCTAGAGTGACCTGTCAATATCCTTGCAGACACCTCTACATCTCAGAGTCAACACAATATAGAAGCATTATTTTTATGCACACAGAGAGGGTGAAAAATAAAACAAACATTAAAATAGTACTCTGTGGGATTGGTTATGAGCATTAGATGCTCTTCAAGAGAACCTGAGTTCAATTTCCAGTACCCACATGGTGGCTCAGCACCATCCACAACTCCAGTACCAAAGGATCCAGTGCCATCTTCTGTTCTCCATGGGCATTGCAAACATGTGATACAGTCATACATGCAGCCAAAACACACACATACATAAATATTAATGTAATTTTAATTATAAAAATAATATTCTGCACTGTTCCTCTACATTGTCAAAACCTCCTCAGAGAATATTCAAGGTAAAATAATAATAATAATAATAATAATAATAATAATAATAATAAAAGAGTGGCCAAGGCATCCTAAGATCTTTTAGATCTTCATAAGGAGACTTTGTATAATCCCTGGGGCCTACCAGAGAATAAGTCATTTTTCCAAGGTAACTCCAGAACTGTGAAGAAGAGAGAACATAATTCTTCCAGATCCATGAAGATAAATAGGTAATGATTTAATGAAAGATCATTAATAAAATATAGATGGTAGATAATAGATAAAAAGAAGGTAGATAGATAGATAGATGATAGATAGATAGATAGATAGATAGATAGATAGATAGATAGATAGATAGACAGATAGAGTGGTAGTTTGAGAAGGAATGGCCTTCACAGACTCATGTATTTGAATGCTTGGCCCATAGGGAGTGGCACTATTAGGAGGTATGCCCTAGTTGGAGTAGATGTGGCCTTATTGGAGGAAGTGTGAGATCTTAGATGCTCAAGCCAGGCCAAGTGCTCTTTTTACTTCTGTTGCTGTGGATCAAGACATAGAACTCTCAGCTCCTTCTCAAGTACCATGTCTGCCTGCATGCCACCATGTTTCCCACCATGATGATAATGGACTAAACCTCTGAACTGTAAGCAAGCCCCAAATGAATGTTTTCCTTTATGAGAGTTTCCATGGTCATGGTGTCTCTTCACAGCAATAGAAACTCTAACTATGACAGATAGATGGATAGATAGATAGATAGATAGATAGATAGATAGATAATAGAATAAATGAATAGGGTACAGAAAGAAATAAAGAAGAGAGGGAATTTAACTATACTATTATAAATTCTAGTTAGAATATAACAAATGCTAAGGAGAGAAAGTAAGTAGACTCCCTTAAGGAACATGATAAGGACTCCTAACTCAGTTTTAGAATATGTTCCTAGACAATAACAGTTTAGAACATAATATAAATATGGAAGCCTTGAAGATGATAACTTTCAAAAAACTGTCAATTGACTCACTGTTGCTATAGTTACATATAGACTATAAAAAGTAAAGTCCTAAATTGAATGTTGTAAGGTATCAAACTCAGAGTGGGAGAAGCCCATGTGGAGATGGCTGTATGGGAAGGGGTGTCCTCTTCAAAGAAACCTAAAAATGTGGTTTTACCCTAAGAGCATGCAAAAAAGCCCCTGACATATGGCAAAGGCCCACATGAGTGAGAGATCTGTCACACAATCATGAGGATCTTCTGTTCCTGGGGAGAATATGGTCATCTTTCTGATTGCATTCTAAAACAGATCATACCGAGTTTCCGATGCTCAAGTTTGTCAGGGCTATGTGTCACTTTCCTTATTTATTTCCCCTTTCTGTCTCCTGTGAAAATCCTTTTTACCCTGTTAAAATCAAACTTGGTCTTGGAGAAAAAGAATCACTGTATCTATCTTTTGTTACAGTTTTCTTTTGTACTTTTTCCTGTATTACTCTACTTTGTCAATTAAAAAAAAAATGAGTGTAAAGGACCAAAACTCCACAGGTTGCCTTCTGCCATTCTTCTCAGCATTTTTAGCTAGCGTTAGACCCACACAAGACGTGTGGTGGGGAGGGAAGCTCTGCTTTCATTCCAACCTCTGACTCAGTCTCATGTCTGCTACAAAATAGAGCAGTGATGTGCAGCAGTAGCAGCTTCAGGCTCTTTTGCTCCTTTGATCCCAGGGTTACAAAGCTGAGCTCTTTTAACTCCAGATGGGCCAATGCACAGCACACAGCTCTGTGTGGCCTCACTGCTGTGCTATTCTCTGACCCCCACTCAGAGGGTGGGTAAGAGGAATAGAAGCAAAAGTCTTACACTGCAGGTTGGCCTAAGCTTAGGGAATCTGTATAGCAATATACTGAGTAGAAGGGAAAATAATGATGCCAGAAGTCAATTACATATGATGGCATCAAATCCAGAAATTTCACATCTTACTCTCACAGTTCAGTCTCTCCATAATTCCTGCTTTTATGTTTGCTGAGGGATTGTGCACCCTGTACTCTTTCCTCCCTTCTCCTGAGTACCTCATCCCTTCTGCTTGCTCACATATTCCCTCTCTGCTCATTCCGACCTTTTTTCTCTCCCCAATCAGTTAGGAATCCAACCCTTTGGGTGCTCAGCTACCACCACTGCATTGAGAAAAATCATGCAGCGGAAAACATCAAGATGAACAACTAGAAACTGGTTATACAAAGCCAGAGTAAAATAAGTAACTAAATAAATAAATAGGGAAACTAAAGTGGAGCAAAGTGAAGGAAGCACTTTCCCCAGCCAGCAAATATATTTATGGAAATTGGGCTTTAATTTAGACTGCAAGAAGGCAAGTTTTGCCTTTACCTCCAAAAGCAAGGCTGTCTTCTGAGAGTCGAACCAATCAAAGTTGGCCCCTCATTGAAAAAAAAAAGACTTTATGAAGGCTCATCTTATATAAATATTTTAATTAATAGATACCTTCATCCAACATGAGAAGCATTGCACATTAACACTCACCAGAGACCCTGGAATTAGATTGATTATCTGCATCTTAATTTGCTTTTCTCGACACCACTAATTTATTTTTAATAGGTCTGTAATTTAGCCTTCTCGATTTCTTATGCTACTTGGCAGACTTGAATGCCTCCAGCTCACCAACCTGTCTCTGTAACCTTTAGGCACTGCTGTCTACACAGTGTATTAGTTTTTAAATTATCCAGCTTAGTGTGAGAACAAACTTCAATTAACTTCCATAGGCAAGCCAAGCTAACACCTCCTTGTTTGTCAAGGGAAGGAGAAACATAAGTGAGGGTGAAGGCGAGTTCTAAGGTGAATGATGACAAAGCCAGGAAATTCTTGTCGTACATTGCGGAATCAGCTACCCTTAAAGCACCTTCCATTTGAACCAATAGTTTTCACATCATCCTGGTAGTGAAGTTAAGTACTTCTCTACGACTCCACACAGCAAATCACAGAAAAATGGTGAATGGAAAGCCTTTGACTATCGTGTTTACAAATGAGTCCTAGGCACCTAGAACAATGACTAGAGAGGGTAGGCATTCAGCGGAGACTTATGAAGTGAAGTTATTATAAGTAGATGATTATGTATATGCAAACTACTTATTTTCTCTAAAACCGAAGCAGTTTTATTAAAAACATGAAAAAATGGAAAGAGTAGAAAAAAGATGGTCTGGGGAAAATAAAAGAAACAGGAAAAGTTAGTCATTACAAACATAAATAAAGCTTCCCCTGGGCTCCATATTCTGCCTCACAACTTCAGCAGAAGATTTCAGCTTTACCAAAGGCCACACCAATACTAGGGACCCCAGGTAAGACACCACCCATCACCTGTTAACACTCCTTAAAGCCTGTCCAATAGCACCCAATGGAACCCCATCCCCTGGGCTCCATAACTTCGGCAGAAGACTTCTGCTTTACCAGAGGCCACTTCATATAGGAATCCCAGAAACCAAGCAGGTACCCAGAATTCCAGAGGCCACACAGGTACTTGAAACCCCCAAGGCATCACTGGCACTCAAAACCCCAAAGGTCACATAGGTTTCAAAAACCTCAGTGGAGCCACCCTACTGGACCTGAAGACTTGCTGGTCAGCAGAAGGCCAGACCACACAGGCCAGCAGACCAGAGAGAAAACAGAAACCAAGGGGGGAAACATTTTTTTAAAAATCCATCTAACAAAGATAAACTCAGAAATCAGTATCTAAATCTATAATAACCCCAAACCGAGATAACTACAGGTCACTACAGCAAGCCCTGAATATTACAGTATAGATAAAGCACAAGAAAAGGACCTTAAATCCAAACTTATGAAAATGATAGGGGCCCTTAAAGAGGAAATGAATAAATCCCTTAAGAAATCTAGAAACAACAAACAAACAGGTGAAGGAAATGAATAAAACTATTCAAGACCTGAAAATGGAAATAGAAGTGTAGCATGAATCCTAATTTTTCTTAATAATAAAAGCCTGGAGTCAGATATCAGGGTGAAAGCTGAAAGATCAGAGAAGCGGAGCAGCCAGCCACTAGTTCTTACCTCAATGAAATCCTCAGCCGAAAGGGAGCCCAAGCTCCTGTCCCCTCCCACCTTATATACCTCTCTCTGCCCAACCATATCACTTCTTATCTCCACTTCCCTAGTGCTGAGATTAAAGGTGTGAGATCCCAAGTGCTGGGATCAAAGGTGTGTGCCACCACTGCCTGGCTCTCTTTCTCTTAGACTGGATCAATCTTGTGTAACTCAGGGTGGCCTTGAACTCACAGATATCCATCTGCCTCTGCCTCCCAAGTTCCGAAATTAAAGGTGTATGCCACCACTGCCTGGCATCTATGGCGAACTAGTGGCTGGCTTTGCCCTCTGATCTTCAGGCAAGCTTTATTTGTTAGATCATACACAAAATATCACCACATAGAAGCAATAAAGAAAACACAAACTGAGGGAATCTTGGAGATAGAAAACCCAAATAGGTGAACAGGAACTACAGAAACAAGCACCAACAACAGAATACGAGAGATGAAAGAGAGACTCTTGGGTATAGAAGATACAATAGAAGAAATTGATACATCAGTCAAAGAAAATGTTAAATTTAAAAAGTTCCTAACACAAAACATCCAGGAAATCTGGGACACTATGAAGACCAAACCTAAGAATAATAGGAATAGAAGAAGGAGGAGAATCCCAGCTCAAAGGCCCAGAAAAATGTTTTCAATAAAATCATAGAAGAAAATTTCCCTAACCTAAAGAAAGAGATACCTACAAACATACAAGAAGCTTGCAGAATGCCAAATAATTTAACCAGAAAAGAAAATCCCATGCCACATAATAATCAAAACACTAAACACACAGAACAAAGAAAAATATTAAAAGTTGCAAGGGAAAAAAATGGTCAAGTAACATATAAAGACTTATTAGAATTGCATCTAACTTCTCAACAGAGACTCTAAAATCAAGACCACAGTCAGCCAAGACTACTATACCCAGCCAAACTTTCAATCACCATAGATGGATAAAACTATACATTCCATGGCAAAACCAAATTTAAACAGTATCTATTCACAAACCCAGCCCTAAAGAAGATACTAGGAAGAAAACTCCAACCCAAGGAGGTTAACTACACAAAAAAAAACATAGGAAATAATAATTTTACACAACCAAAACCAAAAGAAGGGAAGTGCACACACACACACACACACACACACACACACACACACACACACCCACAACCACCACCCCCACAACCACCACCATCAAAATAACAGGAATTAACAACCATTGCTCATTAATATCTCTCAATATCAATGCACTAAATTCACTAATAAAGACACAGACTTACAGAATGGATGTGAAAACAGTTTCCATCATACCTCAACATCAAAAATAGACATAACCTTATCTAAATATAAATTACTAAGTTCATCTCTGTATTACTTACTCTTTATGCCTCCAACTGTACTACTCTGGTTGGTGTACCTTCAGTGTTCAGATTGACAACCTTGTCCTCAGGCTAAAATCATAATGCCCATTATCAGTACAACTACAGCAAATACTGTTCTAGTCTCATCCTCCCTCAAAGCACAGCGAATAAAAGAACAAATGATGATAGTGTGAAGGGAAAAAAGGACATTAGAACAAACCTGAAGATGACATGTCTTATTGATGTGAGAAGTAGAAAGGACCATCAAAAGAAGAGAACAGTTCCTAAAAGAATGAACCTTACTAGAGAACCACTAATAATATTATTCTTGTACTGGATATATGACAGAAGTCAAGGCTAATGGAATAATTTGAGCTCTAACTATTAGATGTTTTGTACAGAAAAAAATAGATGTAACCTAAGTAAAAGGTTATAAAATGGTTTTCCAAGCAAATGGACCCAAGAAGTAAGCTGGTATAGCCATTCTATATTAGAATACTTATACATATAAAAAAAAACAAAATAAATTTCCAATCAAAATTAATCAAAAGAGATGGGGAAGGACACTTCATACTCATCAAAGAAAAAAATCCACCAAGACCTCAAGACCCAACTATACCACTCTTGAGCATATAACCAAAGGATGTTCTACCATACCACAAGGACATTTGCTCAACTATGTTCATAGAAGCTTTATTCGTAATAGCCAGAAACTGGAAACAACCTAGATATCCCTCAACCGAAGAATGAATAAAGAAAATATGGTACATTTGCACAATGGAGTATTACTCAGCTATTAAAAACAATGACATCAGGAAATTTGAAGGCAAATGAATGGAACTAGAAAAAAAGTCATGCTGAATGAGGTAACCTACACCTAGAAAGACAGACATGGTATATAATCCCTTATAAGTGGCTATTAGCTGTAAAGGATGACCATGCTACAATCCACAGACCCAGAGAAGCTAAGTAACAAAGAGAGATCAAGGTGGGAACCCATTAATCTCACTGAGAAGGGGAAATAGAATACATATTATGGATGGACAGGGGTGCAATTAGGGGATGGAAACAGGAGGGATCAGGTTTGTGGAGAATGTAGGAAGAAACAACTGGAATCAGGAGCATCTCTGTGATGGCCTAGAAACCGAGTGCAATGGAAACTCCCAGGTATCTAAAGGGGTGACCTTAGCTACGATTCCTAGCAATGAGAGATACAGACACTGAACCAGACATTTCCTGTAACCAGGCAAGACTTCCAGTGGAGGGACTGGAACACCAACCCAGCCACAAAACCTTCAACCTACAATTTCTGTTGCCTACAAGATGTGCTGAGGTAAAGTCGGCAAAGAAATTGTTGGAGCCAACAACCAATGACTGATATAGTTTGAGACCTACACCATGAAATGAAGACACCCCTAACTCTGCATGGAGGGCCAGGATCCAGAAGATGGATAGCCCAGAGACCTAAGATAGAACCAAACACAACAGGTGAAAAAAAATTCACTGAAATTATTCCTAATGATATTTTTATATATTCATAGATTGGTGCTTAGCCCAATTGTCATCAGAGAGGCTTCACCCACCAAATGATAGAAACAGGTGCAGAGCCCCACAGCCCAACATTAGGCAGACCTTGGGGAATCGTGCTGAAGAGGAGGAGTAAGGACTATAGGAGCCAGAGGGGTCAAGTACACCACAAGAAAAGTCAGAGAATCAGCTAACCTGGGCTCATAGGGGCTCACAGAGACTGAACTAACGCCCAGGGAGCCTACATGGGACTTCCCTAGGCCTTCCGAACATGTTACAGTTGTGACACTTGGTCTTCTTGTGGTATTCCTCTCAGTCTTGCCAGTGCATAGTGTTGCCATGAGCACAGTTCTCTGAGACAGAAGCACCAGTGATCTCATGTGATATGCCTCCAGTACCTACAGCCCACTGACACTGAATCCCAGCAGCACAGCATTGGTGTGCTTTCCACAACGGTATTAGATGGATTTGTCTACAAGGATGTAGACACTACATTCTATAGTGATGAACACATTAACTAGCTTGGAAAATCTATTTACGCTACTCAATTTAAATCAAGGAACTTTTTTTGATATATCACTTATATATCTCTAATAAATTATTAAAGATAAAAAGCCAGAAATCAGTAAAATCACAAATGAATTAATCTATATTTATATTATTTTTCTAATTGAGTATAAATACTCATACACATACTAAAAAAAAACAAGATATTAGTTACACACCCAAAAGGCTATTTGATATTATTTTAATGATCAGTGTGATGACTAGTTTTTATGTCAACTTGACACAGGATATAGTCACTTGGGAAGAGAAAACATCATTTGAGAAAATGCCTCTACCAGACTGGCCTGTGGAGAAGCCCATGGTGCGTTTTCTTTACTAGTGGTTGATGTGAGAGAACGCAACCCATAGTAGGTTGTGTCATCCCTGGGTAGGTGGTTATTGGAGTGTATAAGAAAGCAGCCTGAGCAAACCATGGAGAGCTAGCCAGTATGCAGCACTCCTCCACCAGTTCCTGCCTCTAAGTTCCTGCCTTGAGTTCCTGCCTTGACTTCCCTGAATGATCGACTATGAGCTATAAGAAGAAATAAACCTCTTCTTCCCCAAGTTGCTTTTGGTGCCCTGATGTTTTATTGGTCTCTGTAGGACATCAAGAACAATCAGCTTTAGGGTTTAATCTGTAGATGGAAGTTTTCTTGTCCTGCCAGGTCCCACAGCTGTTCAGTCCCAAGTAAACACACAGAGGCTTATATAAAATATAAACTGTTTGGCCTACTGTTCAGGCTTATAACTAAATAGCTCTTACTCTTAAATTAACCCATAATTCCTATCTATGTTTAGCCACATGGCTTGGTACCTTTCCTCAGTCCAACATACTCATCTTACTTCCTGTGTGTATGGCTGGCAACCCCGTCTCTCCTTTCCTCTTCCCAGAATTCTCCTAGTCTGGTCACCCTGCCTATACTTCCTGCCTGCCTACTGGCCAATCAGTATTTTATTAAACCAATACGAGTGACAAATCTTTATAGTGTACAAGAGCATTATCCCACAGCACTGATCACAGAAGCTGTAGAAAATATTTGGGATATTAGAATCCAAAACCATGCATAAAGAATGTACAAGAAGGGGTGGGCATGCTTTTAATCCCAGCCCTTGGGAAATGCAGGCAAGCAGATCTCAATGAGTTTGAGGCTGGCCTGGTTTACACAAGGAGATCCAGGCCAGCCAAGGTCACAAACAAACAAACAAAATTAAATAAAAAATAAAAGAATGCACAAGAGCCTAAGACTGACTCACTTTTAAAAAGAGAAACATGAAGCACAGAGGTACTGTCTCAGTTGGAATAGGTGACTTGGGCAGTCAGGCACAAAACGAAGGCAAGAACTATTAACCTAGCATGATGTCAACTTCCTTACCCTGTGGCATGTTTATTTTGTATATAGTATAAAGGGAAAAATTTTTGAGGTGGGGTAGGGGACAACATTATTAGTTAATGTAGAACCTTAAAAGAGCAATTGAGTGAACCAACAAGGAGCAGATGATCAGTGATTTCTTCCTTTGTACTCAGCCTGTGCTCTGGACATGATGCTATCAGAAATGATAGAGTGAAGAAAGCCTGAACCTTTCCCAGTTCCAAGGAGACATAGAAAGGGGAATTTTAAACTCCATTTCATATTTTCCTGTGTTTCACTAATAGAGTACGGAATATCTTGAACGCTCATTGTGTTGCATCTTAAATACTCATTTAAAGATGCTCTCTCCCTGAATTTTCCCTTATACCATTGAACCCCTAAAAGGCATAAGAGATAACATCCTATGAATATTGGGTTTCGAGTAGCCCTCTAGGTGTGGTTCATTTTCTCCAGTATAAAGAAGGAGGAATTGTGTCTTTCCAGATGGGAATTGAATTCACTCCTTCTTCAGCTCTTTGGGATCCAGAAGAATGAGTGTCACAAGAAACTCACAATGAACCTACTAGAAGCTTGGCTCATTCCAGTGTGTGTGATCAGTGCAGTATCAGCAAACTGAGAAATGAATTGTGTGACTCTAAAGGCTAGCAGATGTAAAATGCAGAAAATGAAAATGGGGTGGAGCAAGAACAGGCCAAGTTAGGATAGTGAAATCCATATAGGATGAGGAAAACTGAGTTTTAGTACTTTATGCCTGAATACTCCTCTCATAAATAAGCGTATGTTTCCCAAAACCTTAGTCCTTATACAGCTTCCCTCAAAACCTTTTCACCACCCACCTGTTTCTTTTTTGAATCTTGGAACGTATAAAGACTAATTAACACCAAATAAAAAATATTGGGACATGCTTCGGTAGCTTCATCTACTTTGAGGTTGTTTTCTGGGAGGGATCCCTAGCGTTTAATGTCAAGGACCCAAGCACTAAAAAACGCCCCAGAGGTGAAGGCTAAAGCAATTCATTTATGTCCTAGGTGTAAAATAAAAGATACAGACAGAAAAGAAAGAGAAGAATAAGAAGGTTTTATCAAGGTTATTTGAGTTTTGTGGAAGATGTGTTAGCTTCAGGTAGGTCAGGTTTTCATCTAACTTGAAAAAAACCTTAGATTTCAAAAATGAAACCATGCAAATGATTAGTCAGTCATTTTATGTAAATGCTTTAGCTTGTGATGTTCCTGTGGAAAGTAAAGTAGAATAAAACAGATTTAGTATAGCCCGAGTGAGCACAGTCTGTGGGCAGCACATTAAATCCTGAATTACAAACTCCACCAAAGCCTTCCTAATGAGCCATCCAAGTCTCTGATGTATATAATATACCTTTTTTAAAAATGCATGACTACGTATTCTACCCAGAGGGTTAGATGACTCCTTTGGGTTATTTAAGTTTCAAAGGAGTCCATAAGTCTCCTGTGTATGACATTCTGTGAATACCTTAAAAATGAAAATTTCAGAAATTAGAAGCTCAAAATACCTTGAAGGGGAACAATATATCAGGAAACACATGCACACCCAGACACACACACATTCAAAGGAAAGTTGATGAGGCATCTGCCTCCCTGCGTTTCCCATCTTTTGTCAGTTTGGGTCACAACCTTTAAAATAGCTGTAACTCTCTTCCTTCCAATCTAATTATACAAGTCTGACTTGCTTTGTTTATAATTAGAATCCTGTAACCTCCTCTGACTCTTGTCTATGCTGCTGTGGCACGGTTCTTTTAGATGTTGCATGAGATTGGAGACTAAGTGGGAAGGACAAGATGTTCAAAACAGCAGAATGAAATTCCCCTGGGCTGTGCTGCGAAGAATGTGAAGGTTGAAACATCCTAGCCTAAGGAAATACATGGATGGAGAAAGGAAACACTTGTGAGTGAAAGGTAGTGAAGAAATCACAAAATGTAATGCAGACAAAAGGCAGATGCCACCTTTCTTCTAGGGAAACACAGGAAATAAATACCACATGACAACACACACAACAAAGTGGAAAAAGAAAAGGAACAGAGGAACAGAGCAAGTGCAGAGAGAACAAACACCATTAACTGGTGATTTGGTTTCAGTGAGACATGCTCCCCACAGTTTGTGTTTTCAGCCTGCTTCCAAACTGCAGGTGCTATTTGTGGGCTTTGTAGAAACTCTGGGAAGTAAGACCTGGTAGGAGGAAGCAGACCACTGGAGCACATTGTTGGGGACATGTTATTCCTGGCAGCTTCCTGTCACTGTGCTTCCTGATCATGCGTGAAATGAAAAGATGTCCTTTGCCACATGTTCTTGCCACCATGATCTTCTGCCCAAATGCATGTCCAGGTGACTCCAGATTGAGTGCTCTGAAAGTGTGAGCCAAGATAAATCCTTCCACCCTGAAGTTGCCTGCCCAGTATTTCACCGTAGTAACAAGAGAAGGAACTAATACAACTGAGAAGCCTCATTCTCACCGTCAGATGTTTTCACTGTAATCCCAACAGGTAGATAGAATTGCTCTATTCCACAGAGAAAAGTGCTGAAGTTCAAGGAGGCACAGAACTAAAATCCTAAATCACACAACTGAGGAAAACCAGACCCAGACAGAACTCACAGGAAGCCTAGGTGGTTGCCTGGTATGTGGGCTCTGGTGATGAGTTTTGACAGAATTGAGTCCAGGAACGAAGTATGGAGGAAGTCCAGAAGTTCCAACCCAAAATCTGTCCAGCACAGTCTGCCCACAGTACATTCTCTGAGCTGCCAAAAAATAAAGCCCATTTCAAGGGCTGCTGTGAGCATTAAAGAGTTACCATGAGCAAGGCACCTGCAGCAGGCATGCTTAAAACATGGCTTTAGCTGAAGCTGTTTATTTTTCCATTGTTTGCCTAATGATTCATTTCACCACATCAGCGTGCAGTTTATGTTATGAATTCACAGCTGAGTTTACCTGGGAGCAAATCTTTGACTGGTATTTCAAGTTTCTACGCACCCTCCTTAGAATTTTTCTAGCAGTAGAAAAGTAATAAATTAAGATGAATTAAACTTGATTTTATCAAATCAAGTTGGTAAGGAAATTGCAGATCATGACCCCCATTTGATAAAGTAGGACGACAAAGCTACTTAATTCCAAAGGTTGAGGTCTAACATAGAAACGCACTTGTCATTCCAATGTCATTTAGGTCTATAAAGAATTGGCGTCAAATAAATCTCAGCTTTACTAGAAGAGAGAAGTTATAATGAGCTCATCTAACCAGTCAATGCCTATGTTTGGCATGAGTGGACTTAGTAGCTAAAAAGCTGACCCCAAAGGCCTGTAAGTCACAGCCAAGCTTGGTCCCTGTTTGGGGATCTGGATGCACTATTCATTTTACTGGACTAGGGTCCTGTGGTCTTTAGGATCTTGCTAAAATACATTTAAGCATGACACATTCCCCTGTCAGCACTAGTAAAATTGAAGATCCTTCCTGGCTTGGTGGACTAGATAACAAATCCACTGGAAACACTGTTTCCGAGATTTCTGGGAGGCAATTCAGCAAAGGAGCAAGACACTTCTAGCTCAGCTTTGCAGACCTCATGCTTCCATACACACAGCAGGAAAGCTGGGAGGCAAGTTTCTCTTCCTGCACATGCTGAAAGGACATTTTCCACCAGAGGATCCAGTGTAGATGGATTCCAAGGAGAATGGGAGGACTAGCAATGCCATGGTCCATTTTGTGCTACTTTAATAGCTTACCTGGGGTGAGAAATTTATAGACAGTATGGGTTTACTTGGCTCATGTCCTGCAGGGTGGGGAGTCCAATAGCATGATGTAGGCATTTGACAAGGGTCTTTGCATTATGCCATGTTATGATAGAAATTGTGTCAGGGCAGACAGAGCAGGTGGGAAGGAAAGCAAAAAAATAGCAGGGGAAGAGATGGCTTAGAGGGCAAAAGAGAAAGAAAGGGTCAAGCTCGTTTTAAAGCAAGCACACTCTTATAATAACTAGCCTGCATGAGAGACACAAGGTTCATCTGTTCATGAGGTCTCTCCTTATTCAAGTCAAGCTCCCAATATCAAGTCAATGTAATAGCACTATCACATTGGAGATTAAGTTTTAAACATATGAACTTTGGGGAATGCACTCAGACTCTACCATGATGTGTGTCTTCTGTCCTGAGAAACTCTGCTCATTCCTAGGCTGCTAACCCTGTACTGTCCTGCCAAATCCCTGCAAAGCATTCCTCTGCAGCTCTAGTCACACCACTGTGCCTTTCTCTTAATTGATTTGCACTATTCTCCTCTATTCCTCTTTTTGAAGAAGATTTTTAAATCAAATTTTAAAGGTGGAAAGAAAAGTAAAGAAAAAGTATTGGTTTCTTTGGTTTTTTTTAACCCTAAGAATGAGACACAAAGACAGATGTCATTTTTCTCAGGCTAATCAAAAGGAAAGCAAAGAGCCTATCACTGCATCCTAGAGATGCCCATTCTTTAAGCCACCATATATCATGCCCATGAGATGCTGTCATTACTTTTGGCATTCTGAGTAATCAGAAAATCCCAGGAAAAAGTCACAGCTAGCTGGAGAGATAAGAAAAAGGGCAGCTGTGAATATTTTCTTTGTAATGGTGAGTAGATATAATTGTAAATTCTGACACATAGAAGCCCAAGCTATAAGTACATATACCACAAAGGTGAGGGGTGAGTGCCTACCTTGAAATGAATCCCCTATTATCCACAAGATTATCTAGGATTCATAAAACTGCAGGCAGCAGTTGCTCTAATCTTCATGTGGGCTCACATCACTGATACAATGGTCTTGCCATTCTGGGCTACATGGTTTTTAGAATGCTCATGATGATAGCTCACCTAATATGGTCTCCTAGGAGCTGATAAATTCACTACCATGCAGACAAAATTATGCCCAGACTGTCCCCTGGTTAAGGAGAAAAGGAAGCTTTCACAAACAAGTGCTCCTGAGAGCAGAAATCTAACAACAAACTCAGCAAAGTAAAAGTAACACAGAAGAGATATCTGCTAATCTAAAGAGAATCACAAAAGTTTAGAAGATGAGAAATATATACAGAAAGCTAGGATACATGTAGCTGGTGAGCTAATATGACGTCAGCTTTCCCTGGGACACTAACCAAATTCTCTACCTGTTCTACCCACCTAGAATTTTGACTAGCTTATCTGTGACTCAGGATGGATGACCCCTGCCCCAGCCTGCACTTTGGTAAGAAGTTTAAGTCTTGAGAAGAAAAAAAAAAAAAAAGCGGGCTGAATTGCTGGTCTTCTTAAGTTTTGTTTGTTCTCAGCTGACTTTGGATTGGGTGTTCCTTCTTTCCTTTCTGAACATAAGACTTTCTGCCCAAAATGAAATGTTTTGAAACACACAGCCAGGCCTGTTCTGAATTATAAAAGATTGAGTTAATTAACCTTTCACCAGCTGATTCCTTCCAACCTTTCTGTTGGCACATTGGGAAAAGGTACTAATGGTTACTAATTAAAGGCATTGGGTATACCTTCACACTTCTTTACGGTCTTGGACTCCCGAAGTAAGCGGATTAAGAAGAAACGTGGGAAGTTTCATTGAAGTTATCCTTGAAAATTGTTTGGAAAATCTACAAATGAACCAGAGTATGCAAAACTGCAACTTTATTTTATAGTCTGCTTTTTGTGCCTGAGGTCTTGGTCCTCTTTATAAGTGTAACAAAAGTTTAAATGTATCAAGTTCCTAACTGGAATTAAAAAAAAAAGCTTAATAAAGGCTGTACTTACACTATCTCATACAGCTCTTAATTTTCTAAGATATAGAGGAATTCTCATCACACGTTACAGATGAGGAAAATTAAAGTTTATGTCAAGTAAATTTTGATTCCCTCCAAAATCAAGAGTTAGGCAAGAATTAACACTTTCTATGTTCTTATTCAATATAGTCATCAGAGTCTTAGCTAGAGCAATAAAGAAAGAAAGAAAAAGGATATAAATAACAATGGGGGAAATCTAATTATCCCTAATTTTAGATGACATTATCCTGTACTTAAGAGCCTTCAGAAAACTCTTGAATCTGATAAATACATTCAACAAAGTTACAGAATATGGGAACAATGTCAACAACTGACAAGTGGGATTACATGAAATTAAAAGGCTTCTACACAATAAAGAAAACTGTCAGCAGAATAAAAAGACAGCTTTCAGAATAGAAGAATAGTTTTCAAGTATATATCTGACAGGAACCTCATATCTAGAATCTATAAATAACTCAAATAAACAAATATCTAAAAATTAAAAATCGTCCAATCAGTAAACTGGCTGATGAACTGCATAGACAGCTCTGACATGAAGAAATACAGATACACAGAAATATGTCACTATGCTAAGCTAGCCAGGAAAAACATATTAAACCACTTTCTTATTTTCCCTCTTACACTAGTCAGAGTGGCTGTCATTGATTAAAACAAATGACAGCGAATGCTGGTGAGGATGTCGGGGAAGAGAAATGTTTGTAAACTGCTGCAGCCACTGTGGAATAGGTATGGGGTTTCTTTTGAACACTGAAAACAGAACTACCAAAGGAACCAGGTATGCCACCCCTGGATATGAACCCAGAAGAATCTAAGTCAGCAAACCACAGAGATCCTTGCACTCCGATGTTTATTGCAATTCTATTCACAATGGGCAACATATGAAATCGGTTTAGACATCGATCAAAAACTGAATGAATAAAAAAAATGTAGTCCACAACAGAATTTTTCCCACCTGGAAAGAAAATTAAAACTATAGCATTGGCAAGAGAATTGGTAGAACTAGACATCATTATGGTAAGCAAAATAGACCAGATTCTGAAAGACCAAATGTTACATGCTTCTCCCATATATAGGATATATATATATATATAATGTCACATATTATATATAAAATATTATATGTGACATATTGTATATAATTTTTATCATTTATTTATTTGTAAAATGTAACTTATAACCTGTAATAGCAAAATAAACATATAATATAATAAGATATAAATGTAAGACTAAAGTAGTTTATAATCTATATGGTAAAATAAATGATAAGAGCATAAAGAAAACAAGATGGGAAATTTAACTATATTATTGAAAGTTCACATAGGATGTTTGAAGGAAGAAAATATGACATGAAAGCAAATTATCATAATTTAAAGTTTTATCACAATCCAGATTAACATCTTAAAATTGGTATAAAAAGTATGTGACTAAGATAAATCAAGAAATTAAATAAAAACTAACACTAAAAAGTAAAACAAATAAGAGCACTTGAGTCATTCAGAAGAGGGCAAGGGGAGCCTGCAGAGATGAAACAGCATTTACGTGCACTTGGACTCTTCCAGAGGTCAAGAGTTTAGTTCATAGCACCCACATCAGGCATCTCACAACAGACTGTAATTCCAGCTCCAAGGGATTCCTCTTCTGGCCTTCACAGGCACACACTTGCACATGCACTTGCACATAGACACACATGAATGAAAATAAATCCCTTTTTAAAAGGTCAAATAATCACATGGATGAAGTATGGAGACATTAAGCTACATGAAAAAGTGCCACAGAAAGACAACACAGTAGGATTCTACTCAGATGAGATACTCACAGTGGTCAATCTCATGATATGCACACATATATCATCAAAATAATATGCATGTATGTTACATACACACACATTATATATATAAAATCACAATAATAGATATAAACAGCTTATTATTTAAAGAAAAAATAAAGGAAACAAGAAGAAGCATAGGAAACAATAGATGGGACAAAAGAAAATGAATAAGTAAAAAACACGGTAATAGATATAAACCTAAATAAAATAATGATTACATTAAATTAAACCAGGAGGAAAGGACACTGAGAGCAGAGAGGACCTAAAGAAACAAAATGACTATCATTTACATTATTATATATTACAGCTATCTGTATATATATTACAGCTATCTGTAACCTGAGGAAAACTTTCTGGTTACAAACACAAATAGACAGAAAAGGAAGGAAAGGGCTCAACATGCAAACACCACATAAAAGAAAGCTGGGGTGGCTCTGTTAATGTCAGACAACTTAAATATCCAGACATGAAGTAAAATTAAAAGATACAAATTAGTGTTTAACACTAAAAGAACGAATTTTTCCAAAAGTAAAATTCCCTGAATTACTGATACATCAAATAACAGATTTCCTTAACACATGAAGTCAGAACTAATGTAACAGAAGAGGAGAAGCAGTTAAATTTACAATTCTAATCAGAGAGGGAACTGAAATATATTTATCTGATAAAGTCTTGAATCCAGAAATCTATGAAAATGTCTTACATTATAATTAGAAGACAAAGTATTATTTAAAATCTAAGGAAAAATTCTTAAATTGATATATCATTAAAGAAGATATAGTAATGGCCAATAAACATGTGAAAGAGTCTCATATCTACTACTCACTAAATAAATTAAGATCAAAACCTCCATCTAGATGTACTTACCAAGTGGGCTAAAAGTAAAGAACAAGAACATGAAGGAATTCCAACACATTATGATCTGAAGCAGTACAATAAAATCACTTTGGAAAAGAATTGTCCCTACAACATGGAAATTCCATTTCTACGTATTTATGAAGAAGAAATGAAAGCCTGTGCTGAAAAGGGATAGTCTCATTAATGATAGACAAACTCCAGAAATGACATAAACGTCTATCACTGGTTAAAACGTATGCTCACTGAGGTTTATGTGTGCAGTCCTAGTCACAGACCTAATCAGCAATAGAAAGAACAAACCACCGTGCCTGAATCACAGAGCAAAATATTTTGAACAGTTACAAGGCTGTGGATAGACAAGAAGAATGACATCCAGTGTTCCAATAACAAGGTAGGATAGCTGTACTTAGCAATTAATTGAGCATTTCAAAATAACTAGTAAAGAGGATATTGAATACTCTCAACACAAAGCAATGATTAACGTCAGAGGATGAACATACCAATTATCTTGATCTCATCATTATACACTGTACACATGTATTGACAGTCTACTCCATAAATGCACACCATTTTATGTGATCATTTAGAATAAATATATATTCTTAGAAGAATTTGGGAAAGTATTCAGGGAAAAAAATAGACATGAAGAGATTCTCCTGTAAGATTCTATTTCTATGAAACCCAATAACAAGTAAACTAAACATATTAGAAATCAGGTGGTTGCCAGTGGAGGAGGTAGAGTTGCTGGGAAGCAGAAGCAGAAAGCATGCAGTGCTGAGATATAAATGGTCCTTAACTGACCATTCAACTCAGTTGTCAACTTGACTAGAGACAGATTCAGGGACTCACACCTCTGGGCATGTCTGTGAGGATGTTTGCAGGTAACACTAGATAACAGGGTTCTTTTCTAATACATGTGTTAATCCCTTAATTAATAAATAAGGGCCTTGCTGGTAGGTGCTAGCCTGAAGGAAAGAGGTCACTGGAAAGCCTGTCCTTGGCCCCCCTTGCTCTGGCCCTTTCCTGTAGTGATGTGAATGTCTCTGCTCTACCAAGCCCTACATACTATACCAGACTCACTCTTTTGAACCAAAAACTAAGACAGACCCTCTTTTTCCTTAGACTGTTTTGTCAAGCAATTGGTCACAGCAAGGGAAAAGTAACAGAAAAAAAAATCCCTATCAAGCTTAGTTGTTAGAGTAAATGATACTGCTACTACTCATCACATAAAATGCAAACTGCAGAATGTGCTCATTTTACCTTACTGCATACAACATACCTAGGAAACATACCTCAAAATCCAAATAAGTAAATTTGAAGTGTTTACATTAATCAACTATTATTGCCATAGGTTGGGTACTAAACAGCCTCCAAGACTCAGTGACTTACAAAAGTATCATCAGGGACTTGCTCACAAGTATACAGATTGGTCAGTAGTCCTGCAGGACTTGTCTTATCTGGAAATGACAGCAATCACCCAGGCCACGTATTCATGGTGTTGCCCAAAGCAGAAGAGCAATTCTCAAGACGTCATAAAGCCTTAGCCTGTAAGTGGAGTCCATTCTCTTTTCCTTCCATTGGGAAAACTGAATCAAGGGAGGAGGCCCAAATCCAGTAAAATAGGAAGGATGTTCCATGCCTCGTGAATGAGGACAGGGGTGAGGAGAGAAGGCAGAACTGTAGACACATAGTACAGTCTCATTGTCACAGTGCAATCTCCAGCTGGTGTAAGGGATATCAGAGTCTCAGGGCATTTTGCAACAGGCCAGATTTTCCATGTAATCCAGAAGCCAATGGGCTTTACTCTGAAGAGCATATGAAGGGACGTCTTAGCATATTTTCACACTTCCTAAGAGAGAACAGTGATGAGACAAAACAGCTCCGTGCTGGATACCAAGATGAGACAGAAAACTTCATTCCAGATGTTTGTTCACACATTTGAATGGCTCACTCTGAGGAGCAGAAAGCATGAGGCTTACACTGGGGGGGAGAAACATCTGTTAATGCAAAGCAGTGCAACACGGCCACCTAATGGAGTCTGGGTATCATAAATCTGTCTTCTGCCTCACTGGGACCATTGGAAGAAGATCAAAACACAAGCATGCTGTGTCCCTACCCTGATGCTCTTAGGTAGCAGCACCACAGACCCTTGGGAAAGTGGGAGGCAGCAGTGCATAAGCTCTGTCACTAGATGTGGCTTGGGGTTTGGAGTTGTGCTCGTCAACATCTCTGGGAGTCTGGGTGATAATTGCCCTTACTCAAGTAAATAACCTCTCACTCATGCTCCTGGAGGCAACCTAACTAACTGCGGTGGCCACAAACAAACAAAAAACATGAAAATAGAAGAGGGATTTGTTAGGGGGAAGGTGTTGGTGGATAGGAAAATATAATGGGGTTAGATCAAAGTACACTCTGTGTGTGTGTGTGTGTGTGTGTGTGTGTGTGTGTGTGTGTGTTGTCTATATGTAAGGAAATTGTGAATGAATAAAGTCTTAAAATAGTGGAATTAAGAGGACAAAGATGAAAATAGTTTCATTTATGTTTTTTGAAATTACAGTATAGAATATATGTGTCTAGTTTTAAAGGCATTTCATTTGTTAAAAAAAAAAATCTGGAAGCAATATCGCCTACTCCTAGCTCAAAAAATAGATATAATTCTGTTTCAAAAAAAAGTGGAAGAAGCCAAGGTCAAATATTACCTTCCTAAACATGGTGGGGACTATACCTGAAAACAAGTGGTGGTCATTTCTGCTTCATGTTTTTACAAAAAGAGTAGGAAACCCAGACTTCATCTTATCTATGGGCACATTAAGCTAGTCTCTTCCCCAGTACCATAGAAAGCATGAAAAGAAAGTCCTTCTTACAAAGTTATTACTGATCTAGACACATGATCTGAGCCTCTTTAAGTGTCCCCAACTGTGGGTATCTTCATCCTATTCCATCACCTATAGAAATAATCCATGCCACTCATTCTTCCAACAAGAAATGATTGCTCAACAGTCACGAGTCATGAGAACATGGAGACAAGAAAACAATCTCAGTCTAACAGCAGTTAAGAACCAAGATTGCACAGGCCTTCAGAGTTACCTCAGCATGGTAAAGACTCATATTACATCCTAAAAGACAGAATACCAAGCAGCTGATCCTAAATTTGTAAATCCCCAAAAAAGACCAAAATCCTTAATTTCTGTAATACCTGAAGCTTAAAATATGGGGGGAAATCCTAGAAAAACCTCCATCTTGGAAGATTAAATCACAAATGCTTACATTTTGAAAGTCAAATTCCCCAAAAGCACAATCCATCCTGGGGAAAAGGCTATCTGGGGAAGAGAAAGCAAGTTCTGGGGAAGGAATTTGTGAGTTTTCTGTTGTACTTCTGCCCCTTTCCACATAGCGTCATATTCACTTTCAAAATGCCCATCATCAACAAGCTCAATGACCTTATAAACCAGGGACACTGCCCAACAGAGAGGTTCCCTCAGGATGGCAAAGTATTCTTACAGATTTGAGTGATGGAGAGCTTGGTTTTTACATTTGCCACTAAATTCAACAGAAACAAAGCGTGACCCTGACTGTGGCTAAGCACTCACACTTCCTTCAGCACCTTGAGGAGCTATCACTGGGGCAGGACCATGTGACCGGGTGATGCTCTAGCCTCAGCATTCTTCAGGGAGCGCCTCAGCTCTGAGATTTCAAATCTGAAACATTAAGCTGATCATACGTTTTCACAAACTCAGTAAGTGGTAAAGCTGAAGGTAGACACATTATTTCTGGCTCCCACGGAGATTGAAAACAGCTTTCGAGAACCTTGCCATCATTTTACTGAGGCTCAGAGACCACACACAACCCCTTCCTCAACCCTCACGCAGCTGTCTGCCTGTACTTTTCCAGGATTGAGAAGTAAAAACATTCTCAGACAGCCACTTTGCGTTTTCCCTGCCAAGCCACCTGTCCAGTACTGAAAATTAGCAGAGGGACAACGAGGATTTTTGGTTAATACTCACGGCTCTATTCCCTGCTGATGTTATGGCATTAGGGAAGGCCCTAAATCCTCATCTCCTTTATAGTTTTCCATTAGTTCAATAAGTGGTGAAATCCTGAAAGCCTACGTGAGGCCTCCCTGACATTTCTGAGGTACCATGGGAACCACGGCAATCAGAAAAATAGAATTAGAATGTGGTTCCAGCAAAAAATTCATCCAGCAAAGCATTTTCTAGTTTCCCTCATTTACTCCTCAGGCTTTCCCATGCGATAGCATGCATCCAGGACCACAATAAGCAGCTGCAACACTGGTGTTTTATTTTGCTTATTTTGAGAAGAGGAAAGAAGAATTAAGATTTTTTTTTCCTTCTGTGACAAATGTTACATTTAGATGAAACTGGCACTAACCAAAATTTGGTGTTTGCCTATGGGGGACTATGAGGGTCCAGCCCCTTGATAGTCCCCTTCCAGAGTCCGGGAAGAATCTACAACCAGCTGATAATCTTTGATGATAGGAAATGAATCTACATACATGAAACTCCTTAGTCCATACACTTTATTATTCTGTGTCAGTTCTCTCTCTACACAGCTTCTATTCTGCTCTCATGCCTAGCTCCTTTCTTGCCTGATTTCTCTCTACATTTATCTGCTATCCCCTCTAGGTTCTATCTTAATTCTCTCATATTAGTCTTGCCCCATCTAGGTTCTCATCCATCTAGTTCCTTTCCATCTTAGCTCTTCTCTCATCTCCTTCTTTCTCATCGTGTTCTTCCCCATCTGGCTCTCCTTCATCTTCCATATCATTCCTCTAGTACTCCCTTCTAGCTCTTCAATCTAATTCTTTCCCATCTTAGTTCATTCCTCTCCAGTTCTTACCCATCTAGTTCCTCTGTTCTTTTTCCTCTCTCTCTCCTCCTCTCAGTCTCCTTATTCTCTCAGTTCTCCTCCAAGTCTCTCAGGAATCCAGTTATAAACCCAAGTAATAGCAGTCCTCTGGCAGAGCAAGGGCACCAGGCTTGAATTATTACAGGGTCAAAAAGGCAGACAAGAGTATTCCTCAGGCAGTGACCATCAGGCTTTCTTTTGCAACCCAAAAGAGGAGTAGTAGGGGAGGAGGTCAACTAAGAGCTACTGATCGGTTAGTATATCAAAAAGGGAATTTATGTGTTCAATCTACATTCCTAGAAGTGGTTAGGTAAGAATTTAGGAGTCTATAATGTTAGTAAGGCTGCATAAGAAAGGAAGGTCTCACCTTAAATTGCACAAGAAATAAAGCTATCCGCCTGACCTAGGAGACAGACGTTGTTTCCATAAGGGTGTTACCTTAGTTCAGGAGATTGTTTGGCCTTAGGTGCTTGATAGGTATTTTATATAAATACACTGTTAGGAGTTCTCGGAAGCACACAAGAAAATCGTTTTAGGAACCAGCTAATACATATATACAAAAGCTAAAATATCACCAAGACTTCTTAAGCCATGGATTGACCTTCGGAAAGGTCCTTGAACTTTCCAAGTAGCAGCTTTCGTGATAGTAGCTGGGTTACATTACATTTTCCTGCAGCATTTGCACATCACAGCTTTGTCTATAAGCAAACACACTGCTTAGGTGTGCGTCATTGTGCTAAGAAGGGATAGGATAGCCAGTGTCAGGCTTCAGAAGGACTTTCCATGATTTGTGAAGATGTGGAAGGGAAGTGTGATGCTGAGGCCTCAGTGGCTTATGTGCTTGAACCTAGAACTACAGAAGTCATAGAGATTTCATTTCTTCTGACTGTGAGAACTCTATCCAGTTAACAGCATTTAGGGAAAGATTTCTTATAATTTGTCCCAGGGAAATCATTTTGCCTTGCAGCTGAAACTCAGCCATTTGGGAAAAACTGGCATACTGAGAGAACTATCAGTCACCAACACAGTGCCAACATTTTCCTATAAGTCTATTTCCCTACTGCCTCAGGCTAGGAGCTGGGAATACACCAAAGCTCAGAGTTGGTCAGGGCCAAGGCTTGCTGTCTGCCCCCTGCTTCCCTCGGTGCTCTACATATCAGCAATGTTGGAAAAGCCATACAGATGATTCATCATGTTGGCCTCAGGTTGGTCCTAAAGAAATTACAGTGCCCTGCATTTCTGCTTAAAGCAATGGTTCTCTACATTTGGGACTTGACCCCCACAGAGATTGCATATCGGATATTTTTATTACAACTCATAACAGTAGCAAAATTAGTAATGAAGTAACAAGGAAATAATTTTATGGTTGCAGGTCAACACAACATGAGGAACTGTATTAAAGGGCCAAATCATTAGGAAGGTTGAGAACCACTGGTTTAAAGATCAGCTTCACCTGCAGATACGTATCCCAGAGCTCAATCTGATGTCAAAGGAGCTGAACAGAACACACATACACAACAGGCATGCACATAAAGGACTCCATTACCTGTGCCCCACCTTTTCTCCTAATAAAAATTTAAAAAGATACTTCCATGTGTCCAGCACTTGAAGATGAGAGTCAAGACATCTGGTTGGAGGTGGTAGTTTAGGTAGGTGCAAACTCTCTGTGCATACCCTGGACAAGGAGAAAGGAATGAAAGAACATTCAAAGCACCCTTAGCCAAATAGGAATGAGTGGGAGATTCTGGGTGGCATTCAACGGGACTCCCACAGGCACCAAGACTAGTTCATAAGTCATTTCAAAGGCTGGGATCAAAGACTGAGAGCCTTTTATTTTTCCTCATTTGAAACTTTTCAACCAAATTGACAGGCTAGGGAGAACAATGTGTTCCAATTGAAGGAAAAAATTATTTACTATTCTTAGCTGCTTAATGTCTAGGGTCCCCCTCACTACTATGCTCCAATCCAGAACAAAGATTAGCAAGCCTCAGAACTCATCTGTGGAAGGCTGAAGGAAATCCTTCAGAGTGTCTATATCCTATTCCCCAGAACCTGGGACTATATGTTTCCATGTATAGGGTCTTTGAAAACCAGATAAAATTAAGGATTCTGACACAATGTCCCTGTATTGCCTGGGTAGACCAGTGTCATCAGGAAAGCCTTTAGAAGAAGGAGCCAAGGGGAATGAGAGAAGCAGGGGGCATGTGCTGATGCAAGTGGAGAGGTAAGCACAGAGGGAAAGGTACTACTCAGTTGGCCTTGAAGATAGCCCAAAGGACCATAAATCAAAGGACCATAAGTCAAAGGAACAAATGTGACCCTAGGACTTCCAGGAGTATAACTCTTCATCATCTTCACTTCAAACTTCCAAACTCTAGACTGAAGTGGATTTGTGTGTTAGGCTATTAAGTTTTTAGTAACAGCCATTCATAGGAAGCTTTGTTCCTGCCTGTCAGCCTCCATTTCTCTTTCTGAGACTGCTTCTTCCTATGGTATAGAGAAGTTCTTGAAGAATAAATAACACAACCTGCTCTGACCATCTTTCAAGCCCTGATTGATGAGAGACAGTGGGTATAATTCCAACTCTTTTGCCCTTGAATGAAACTCAGTGTAATATGGATTCTACATGGGTTCTCCAGGTTCTGCCAGAGGATTAAGCACCAAGCACTCAGTGCAGCATCTGAATGGGTTAGGCACCTGTTACTGGCTGGATTCACTCTTCTCTTGCGTTTTCAACATTTTCCAAGTGTTTTCTGAGATCACCTCTCAAATGTTTTGCTTGTACTTGGATTCTTCTCGTGGTGCATTCTTTGGGGAGCCTAAATGAAACAGTTTATAATTACTGCATTGCTTTACAGATACACAGTCACTCACCTGAATCAAGTGATTCATCAAGGCTTGCCAGGCAATCCTAGGCTACTGCATGAACCTTAACTAGAGAAAGATAAGATGTAAGGTGTTGAACTGAGAAGTGTTTATTAGGTTTGCCCATCTCCCCTGCCCAGTATTCTCACAGTCCCTGTGAGCCTTCCAATGAATCATGTGCTCTCAAATTGGCAAATTTCTTCCTGTAACCAAAAGACAAGTAAGGAAAGAAGGATACTGTTTGAAAAGCATGGAGGAAATTGCCCTGAAAGTAGAATTGCAGAAAATCAGACTTGACACCTGGGAGCAGTGGCTAAACACAGCTAGGTAGTAGGTTCAGATAGGAGGCTCCAGGGCATCTCTCCATCCCACCCCTTCCCTGATGGATTAACCCTGCCACAGTACAAAGGAAGGTTCATGTAGGTGAATTGTTCTTTCCTGCCTGACAGTTCTCAAATAACTGACACAGAGAGAAGCAATATGGGCATACCATGCTGAGAAAAGATACTAAGTCATTTGGCTATCTCTATCTAATCCAATTGCTATCTCTAATCCAGACTCCACCTCCTTCTTCTCAGCATCCTGCTAGTCTGGTTCTTCCACTCAATCTCTTCCTGCCCAGCTATAGGCCAGTCAGTTCTTTATTAACCAGTGGGAGTAATACATATTCACAGTATACGGAAGGATTATTCCACAGCAGGTCCATGTGATCCTTTTGTAAAAATCGACTGACCTAGGAATTTGGGACTTGTAGGAATTATTTGAAGAAAAGCAAAGGCCCAGAAGGCCTTCATTCCCTATAAAGCAATGGGAAGCAAAGGGTTAAAGTTTCCTGATAAACTGTCACCCAGTGGTTGATGTATTAAAGGCTTGGTTACCAGCTGAAGAAGCTTCAGAAAAGCAATTGGATCATGAGGGTTCTGACTTCATCAATGGTTCACAATTTGAAGGTATTGTTGGGAAGTAACAAAAACTAGGAGGTAGGATCTCATTGGAGAATGAAAATTATTGAGTTCTGCCTTTGAAATTCTTCCTCTCTTCCTCACTCCCTTCCTCTCCCCCTCCCTTTCTCCTCCTCTTCTCTCTTCCTCCCATCCTACATCATCCGCCTCTCTCTCCTCATTCCATTTCTCTCTGTCTCCCTCTCTTCCACTTCCTCCCTCCTTCTTGACTGCCATGAAGTGAGCAGCTTTGCCCTGCTGTTTCCTGCCATCCTGATGTTGTGCCTCACCATGTCTAGAACCAACAGACTGAAAATACGAGCAAAAGTAGAGCCCCCGGAGTCTCAGGTATTTAGTCACAGCAATAAAGGGATAACTTGTATAGATGAGAACCCCTTCCTCTTTCAATGAGCTTAGCTCAGAACTTACAGAACTTGAGCAATAGTATCAGGAAAATAACAGAGGAAAGAGCATCCTCATTATCCTCAGGAAGTCTGCACAGGTTCACTTGATGGCTTATGAGTGACTGTGACATATGTTGAAATAGTAAGAGTAATTCTTCGGTTCTAGAGACCTGGCTTCTAATTCTTCCACTGCTGTAACCATAGACTAACATCTCACTTCCACTGGTCTCTAATCCCTTTAGATGTAAAATAACTTGGCAATGCAATCATTCCATGACTTTATGACTAGAGAATAAGGTCAGTTTTGGATGACCAAGTGCCAGTCAACTTGTTGTGACCAATTGCCATGCCAATGCAACTAAATAAACAGCCTGTTTGGGAACCTCCTCATCACAGTCTCAGCAACCTAGAGATTCGAAAACAGACATCTAAATTCTCCTTTCTCTGTATGAAATAGCAGCCAGAGGAACAGGTGTGCAGGTCTAGCTTAATCGTAAGTAGCTATAAATTTGAGTGCCAGTAGAGGAACTGGTTTTGAAAAGAAAAAGAAAAAGAAAGAAGTCAAAAGAACAACTTATTCCTCATTTGGTATAAAATGAAAATATCTGTTCCCTCCAGAATGTGAAGGCATTTGGTTTCTTAAAGCTGCTTTAAAAGAAATATGTTCATTTGGGGGATACTTAAGCTTACTGTTTTTCATAAAAGTGCTATTTCTTAAGAGTATCTAAATCCCCTAATCTGCGGAGTGAATTCATTTTGCTAACATTTGAAGCACTCACTGCACCCCAGACACAGGTAAGCACTGGGAAAACAAGCCATAGAACACACAACCCATGTTATTTAAAAACTCATAATTATTCCTTTAATTTACAACTACATTCTGGAATCCCACTGTGTGTTAGAAACAGAGAAGGTCATTGGAGAAACAAGAGTAAAGCAGGAGTAAGCCAGGACCATTCTCTGCCTTCAAGTAGTTTCCACACTAGGGGACAGGAGAGTGGACAAAAATGGGCTGTTCTGTTGCTATACAGGGACAGGTTTATACATGCCAGAACTGATATTAAGAGGTAACCAACACCAGGTAGAAGGGAGCTCCCATCCACCCTGGCCTGGAGGTCTGTGACTATACAGGTCAGCAAGCCTAGCAGTGAGCCATGCTGAACACAAATGTACCTTACACTCTGTGCAAAGCAGATGTGTCCCCCTTCACTGCAGTGGGGACTTAAGGTGGCAATGGGCACGATTTCCATCTGAGTGTGACGGGATCTTTGGTTTGATCACCAAAAATTTACATAGAAGAGTGAGTTCCTAGCACAGAGTATACCCTCAATAAATTTTAGATGAAGAAGTTAACCATCAAGATCTCCAATCACTGGTCTTTAAAATGGACTTCTGCACTCCCCACTAAATATTTTAAAAAAAAAAAAAAAAAGGTTTTACCTTCACAGCTTGGACTACTAATGAGAACCATTCAAAAAAAATGCCAGAAAACAGATATGTGTCTGTAAATTTTTTTTCTTTTTAACTAAAAGAGACTTTTCCAAGGCTCTAATGGCAGATGTTTCTCCAAGCATGACAATCAAGCTGGGCTGCCACAGTGGCTATGGAGAGTCTCCTTTCTCTCTAGAACAGCCAGGGTCTACAAAAAGCAACAGGCTAATTGAATGCCTGGCCCAGCCCTAATTGCAGTGTTTGGTCTCTCTCAACCATGGAGCAGAGCTCTGAAGGCCAATTTGCAGGCTGCTGCTTGGGGTCAGGTGTGAGGCTTTTCTGCCAGGAGCCGTGCTCAGAAATAATTTGGGACCTGACTCCATTCTGATTCTATCCTGATTCTCTGTCTGCCATGGTGCCAGCCCTGTGCAGAGGGCTCTGAGGGGAGCTGCTAACAAGCCCTTC
Organism: Peromyscus aztecus; assembly: GCA_902168405.1. Taxonomy (NCBI): domain Eukaryota; kingdom Metazoa; phylum Chordata; class Mammalia; order Rodentia; family Cricetidae; genus Peromyscus; species Peromyscus aztecus. The sequence continues at coordinate 18,952 of CABHPQ010148656.1, read as the reverse complement.
TCACTGCAGGAGCTCCATCCCCTTCAGTCCACTGTTATCCTGTGCTTTCTTTCCAATGTCTTGGGGTCCTCGAAGCAGCAGCAGCAGCATGATAGAAACCAGGGAAAGGGCAGAGGTTTCTGTGAGCATGTGTGGAGAAAGCAACCAGGGCTTGGAATTTCCAAGTATGAGAAAGGATGAAATGGATCCAGCAATCAGCAGGAGCCTAGCCTGGCTGGATTCCTGCAACTCACATAGAGGCCAAGAACATAATGTCAGATACTGCCACTTCTTTTTATAGCTATATAAATTTTTTATTTTATTTTTAATTCATTTTAGTTATCCAGCATGTGTTTGCACATCCATTTAATAATTGATTTTGATACCATTACTTTTCCAAAGAGATAAAAACAAAACAGATATTCAGATACTTCCAATGTGATGTGGAATAATCCTTGTACACTGTAAAGATTTGTCAGTCAAATTGGTTTAATTGATTGGCTGGCAGCCAGTCAGGAATTACAGGTGAGACAAGCAAACTAGGAGAATGATGGGAAGAAGAAGGCTGGAGTCGGGAGAGGTCAGCCAGTTGCCAAGAAAGCAAAACATGTACAAAATGAGGTAACAATTCATGAGCCACTTGGCAAAGCATAGATAAGAAATATGGTTTAATTTAAAGAGTTAGTTAGTAACAAGCCTGAGCTATTGGCAGAACATTTCTAAATTATATTAAGTCTCCTAGTCAGTTATTTGGGAAGTGACTGCCGGTTATCTGAGAACAGGAGGTCAGGACAGGAAAACTCTGCCTACACCAACATCTGTAGAATGCTATAGAATCCAGCTTCTGTTCAGTAACTGTAGAAATGCCTGCTGCAAGGCTGCTTATTAGTCATAGGTAATGATAAAGACTAATGGGCACTGTGGTTTTCAGAGTTTGCAAGGCACTGTCTCACACATGGTCTTATTTCATTCTCATAGCAGCCCTAAGAAGTAAAGAATCATTATCACTGTCATCTCTACTTGCAGGCACTAAGATTGATAATTAAAAAATGGGACCTCATGAAACTGAAAAGCTTCTATAAGGCAAAGGACATGATCATTAGGACAAAATGGCAGCCTACAGACTGGCGAAAAAAATTTCAACAACTCCACATCCAATAGGGGGCTAGAATCCAAAATATATGAAGAACTCAAGAAACTAGACAGCAACAAACCAAATAATCCAATTTAAAAATGGGGTCCAGATCAAAAAAGAGAATTCTCAATAGAGGAGTCTCAAATGGCTGAGAAACACATAAAGAAATGTTCAACATCCTTAGCCATCAGGGAAAGGCAAATCGAAACTACTTTGAGATTCCATCTTAACACCTTCCAGAATGGCTAATATCAAAAACACAAGTGACAGCTCATGCTGGTGAGGGTGTGGAGCAAAGAGAGCACTCTTCGATTGCTGATGGGAGTGCAAACTTGTACAACCACTATGGAAACCAATATGGCAGCTCCTCAGAAAAATTGAAAACAGATATACCACAAAATCCAACTATACCATTCTTGGACATTTGCTCAAAGGATGCTCAATCATATCACAAGGACACTTGCTCAACTATGTTCATAGCAGCTTTATTTATAGTAGCCAGAAACTGGAAACAACCCACATGTCCCTCAACCGAAGAAAGAATTTTTAAAATGTGGTATATTTACACAATAGAGTATTAGTCACCTATTAGGGGGAAAAAATGACACCATGACATTTACAGGCAAATGAATGGAACTAGAAAAAATCATCCTCAGTGACATAGCCCAGACCCAGAAAAACAAATGTGATAAATACTCACTTATAAGTGGTTATTTGCTATAAAGTAAAGGATAATCTTGATACAATCCACAGACCCTGAGAGGCTAAGTAATAAGGAGGGCTCAGGGAGGGACACATGGATCTCCCTGGAAAGGGGAAGTAGAATAGATTTTATGGATGGACTGGGGACAGATGGGGTTGGGAACAGGAGGATTCAGGTTGAGGAGGAAGGAGTGGAAGGAGAGAGTATGGGGGGAGATAACTGGAGTAGATGGGCATTTATGGGACAATGTGGAAACCTAGTGCAGTGGAAACTTCATGAACTCTATGAAGGTGACCCTAGTGAAGACTCCTAGTGATGGGGGTATGGGGCCTGAACCATCCATCTTCTGTAACCAGGCCAGGCTTCCAGTGGCGGGACTGGGACAACAACCCAGCCACAAAACCATCAACCCACCTGTCCTGCTTACAAGATGTGATGGGGCAATGGTGGCTCAGAGCTCACATGTGTGTGTGATCAACCAATGACTGCTCTAACTTGGAGCCCAAACCATAAGAGGGATGCCCATGCCTAGGAACTGGAAGCTGGATGGCTCTAACTAGGGTAGAACCAAACATGACTGACAAGAAAAAAAAAAAAGTCAATGAAACAATTCTTATTCTGCTATACTCATAAATCAGTGCCTAGCCCAATCATCATCAAAGAGGTTTCCTCCAACAACTGATGGGAACAGATGCAGAGACCCACAGCCAAACACTAGGAGGGGATTAGGGAGCCCCACAGGAGAGGTGAAAGAAGGATTGAAGCTGAGGAAAGAAAATGCTGGCTGGAAAAAAAAAAGAATTGAAAGAGTCAAAGGGGTAGTCAAGAACACTAGGAGAAAATGACCCAGAATCAACTGAGCAGGGATCATAAGGGCTCACAGAGACTGAAGCAGCAATCATGGAGCCTGCATGAGTCTGCACCAGGCTGTCTGCATAGATGCTGTTGTTTTTCAGCTTGGGGCTTTGCAGGACTCCTAACAGTAAGAGTGGAGGTGTCTCTGATGCTTTTGCTTAGTTGTGGGACTGTTTTTCACTTATTGGGTTGCCTTGTCTAGCCTTGATATGAGAGGGTTTACACCTAGTCTCATTGCATCTTGTTATGCCATGTTCAGCTGGTATCATTGGGGGGGCCTGCTCTTTTCTGGAGGGACATGGAGGAGCAATAGATCTAAAATTCTCCCATGAACGACATCCACCAGCTTCTTCAGGCAAGGTGTGTTAGGAGTGTGTCACAATGATTTTTCAAATTGGTAGCTGCTAACCTGAAGATCAAGAGAGATAAGAAGAGAGGCATCAATTGACGCCAAGGGCATCTAATTTGCAATCAGAGGCTTAGGCTAAATGGCAGGGCTTCCCTAATGACTTTCGGCACATCACTGAAGTGCTTCTGCCCTGCGTGTATTGTCAGTTCTTCGGTCCTACAAAGCTCCTAACCAGATGCTGGAGAGAGAGAGAGAAACCTCCACCTGGAGAGAGACATGCTCCCTGCACTCAAAGCTGAAGATATTTGTGACAGCCCTGAGCAAGGCTGCCAAGGGTGTCTAGGAAGGAATGTGAGGAGTGTGCAAGGCCTCTCCTCTTCATAAAGAGAATGGAAGACTTGTGCTATAGAGAAAAAGACAATTAATCAGGAACTAGAGAATCCATGTAATAGTTTTAGATACATGGAAATTTTAGTTTTGAAGAAATAAATTAGAAATTTCCAGAAAAGTAAGAAATGTAGAAATTTGGCGGAGGGGTTGTTTGTTTCCCTGGTTTGGTTTGTATTTTGGTTTTGGTTTTAGTTTTTATGTGCTCAGGTTTGAGCCCAGGACCTTACACAGCAAATTGCTACTGAGTTATGTCCTCAGTCCTCTTTTCACACATTAAATTTTTAGACAGTGTCACTGATTTACCTGGGATGTCCTGTCTTGAACTCAATATGCAACTGAGACTGACCTCAGACTTGTGTTCCACACCCTCCTCAGCCCCCAAGTAGCTAGTATTGCAGGCCGTTGCACCAACCCAGAATTTATTTGTCTTAATGGACAGGATCATTTTAGGGTAATACCAAGTGGTAGCTTTGTTCAAGAAATAAACAGTTGGCTTTTTAGATCCAAGTGTTTTTTACATCCATAGATTCAAACATCCATGAATAAAAATATTAGGAAAAAAATGTGTCTGCCCCAAACCCAGGCAGATGTTTCTTGTCATTATTCCCTCACATCTATTCACACGGAGGTTACACTGCATCAGATGTTGTAAGTAACCTAGGGATGATTTGGCACACCTGGGGGGATATTCATGGGTTCTGTGCAAATACCACATCATTTTATATAAGTGACTTGAACATTCTTGGATTTTAGTATCTGCAAGGAATCCTAAAGGATGATTGTTTGATTTAAGCATGTTGTTAAGTTGAGGGATGAATACGGATACATTGAAGGCAGGGATTCCTGATTAAAGAAAAAAGTAGAAAGCCCAAGAGTAAAGGGCCAGAGGTGCAGCCTAACTTACTCATCAACGCATCTGGGACTAGAAGAAAATGCTCTCTCCATCCTTCAAGTGGCCTCTTTGTAAGCAGATTCATTCTTTTCAAAGAAGTGGTCCTGGGGGAGCAGGGCTTAAGAGCCTGGAGTACCCCTGCTCACCCTGTATCTACCCAGGAGCATCTCACCCATGTCCCAGATACTTGGTGGAACACAGTTTGAAATTTTTCACAAATACCCAAAATGGGCTCTGTGTTGGTAAAAATATCTTCAAAGTTTGTTTTACACTTCTTTTCTCTAATCTTATTTTTAAGTAATAGTATATTCTCTGAAATAAAAATCATTAATAGCTATTTGGGAGTCTTTGCATTTTAGAAATGTATAGGAATTTATAGGTGGTCAGACATTTAGCTGAAATTCTCAAGAAGCATAAATCTCTCATAAAAGAAAGTTTAAGTCTAGCAATAATTAAATTGAGGTGTCCATATTGCTGTGGATATCGCTCTGCATAAATAAACACTGATTGGCCAATAGCCAGACAGGAAGTATAGGCAGGACTAACAGAGGAGAATTGAGGAAACAGGAAGGAAGAAGGAAGAGACTGCCTGGAGCCGCAGTGAGGACAAGGAAGATGTAAAGTACCGGTAAGCTGCGAGCCACTTGGCAAAGTAAAGATTAATAGAAATGGGCTAAATATAAGAGTAAGAGCTAGACAATGATAGGCCTGAGCTAATGGCCAAGCAGTTTAAATAATGTAAGAGTCTGTGTGTTTATTTTACAAGTGGGTTCCGGGACTGGTGCGACTTGGAGGGAGCTGAAGAGATATTCTCCAGCTACACTATATAATACCACATCTTTGGCCATTAAATAAGTGGTGACAGGCATATGTGTTGGCTAGTTTTATGTTAACTTGACACAAGCCAGAGTCCTTTGGAAAGAAAAATCACAACTGAGAAAATGCTTTCATAACATTGCCCTATAGACAAGTCTGCAGGGGCTCCTCTTATCAGTGATTGATGTGGGAGGGCCTAGTGGGTGGTGCCTCCCCAGGGCAGATGGTCCTGGGATACATAGAAATGCAAACTGAGCAAGCCATGGGGAGCAAGCAGTGTTCCTCCATAGCTTCTGCTTCAGTTCCTGCTTCAAGGTTCCTGCCTTGAATTCCTGCCCTGACTTCCCTTCATGAAGGACTATGATGGTGACATGTAGGCTGAAATAAACACCTTTTCCTCCTGTAGATGTTTGTGTGTTCTTTTAGTTTTTGTCATGGTGTTTATCACAGAAATAGAAGCCTAACTGAGATGGTATCTATGATTTTTTTAAAAAATCAACATTTAAATGAGGAAAGAAAATTAAAGCTACACTTCGTGGCATTAGCCAATGTGGCAATTAATGTGTCAAGTTGACTGTCCTTTGGCTCCCCATATATGAGATTCAACATTAATTTTTATGTTTCCAGAAGAGGTTAACATTTGAATCGGTAGAATGAGCAAAACTGGCAGTTCTTGCCACCATGGAGATCTGATGAATGCCTAAACAGAAAAACAGGGAAAAGGCTGGACCTGCCCTGTGACTGCTGGACCTGGCAAATGGGCTCATCTTGCTCTACTCTTTTTAATTTTTTTTTATTTAAGAAAATTTTTTATTCATTTTACATACCAACCACAGATCTCCCTCTCATTCCTCCTCCCACCCCACCCCCAGTCTTACTCACCTCCCATCCCCTCCTCCAAAAGGGTAAGGGCTCCCGTGGGGAGTCAGCAAAGCCTGGCACATTCAGTTGAGGCAGGACCAAGGCCCTCTCCGCTGCATCAAGGTTTACTTGCTCTACTATTGATCCTTTTGAAACTAGATGATCTCCAGGCTGTAAAACCTCTTGAGCTTTTCTCTCAATACATATAAGAGAATGAACTGTGAGATCAAACTTGATGAAGAAAGATGGATTTATTAGTTTGGTTAAAAAATGGAAGGAAAAGTAAAAAAGATTCTACGATGGTTTGAAAGAAAATGGCCCCCAAAGGGAGTGGCACTATTAGAGGGTGTGGCCTTGTTGGAGGAAGTGTGTCACTATGGGATGGGCTTTGAGGTCTCTTTTACTCAAGCTTCCCACCGTGTGACTCTCAGTCAACTTCCTGTTGCCTGCAAGATGTAGGACTCTCAGCTGTTCCTCCAGCACCATGTCTGCCTGCATGCCATTATGGTCCCCATCATGATGATAATGGACAGAAGTTCTGAAACTATGAGTCAGTCCAATTAAATGGTTTACTTTTTAAGAGTTTCCATGGCCATGCTGTCTTTTCACAGCAATAGGAAACCCAAACTAAGATAGAAGTCTAATTTCACTCCACTATGCCTCTGGCAGTCTTATAATTTACAGAAAAACTAGAGAAAAAAGCAAGAAGATGAGTAGATTGAGCTATGAGGCAGCTCATCAGTTCTTTACTGGAACAGGGCAACTCCACCCAAATCTGTCCCTGGCTTTTGTTCGTTTTCAACAGCAGATCATGGAACTTCTTAGCCTCTATAACCATATGAGCCAATATCTTATCAATGTAAAAACACAAGATCTTACCACAGAGAATAAAAAATATGTTATTCTGGAGCCCGGGAATGGAAAGAAGTTTCAGTCAGTAAATTGCTTGCTGCTCAAGCATGAATACCTGAGTTTATTCACCTAAAAGCCAGACACAGTAACGGTAATCATGGTACTGGTGAGACAGAGAAAAGGAGATCTTTGGTCTTTGGTCAGGAAATCTAAGCAAATTTGCAGGCTCCTGGTTTGGTGAGAGATGCTATCTTAAAAAAGTAGGCAGCAATTGAGAAACATACCCTTCTCTCTCTCTCTCTCTCTCTCTCTCTCTCTCTCTCTCTCTCTCTCT
>CABHPQ010148656.1:0-11106 GCA_902168405.1 Peromyscus aztecus | reverse complement strand
GAGAGAGAGAGAGAGAGAGAGAGAGAGAGAGAGAGAGAGAGAGAGAGTTGAGGGAGGACAAAGAAAGAGAAAGGATGATATGATAGACAAGGGTAAGACAAAATATACGTAAAGCTCTTGCATAGAGCCAAGCACATATCAGAAACTCTAAAATGATAATAGTCTTACTACATAAAACAAAACTAAATATTACAATTTTTCCCTTACAATAAGCAGAGGAAAGACTGAGACAAGAACAAGCAAGGAGGCAGGTCAGGATCTTTCAGGGCAAAACCCTCCTTGTCCAAAACATGCTCAGTCTAACTCTCCTATATGACTTTGTGGTTATGGTGGCCAGAGGCTGCAGATGTTGCTACCTAACATGAATTGAGAGCCCTTTATGCTAGAAGGATTTCTTGTACTATAAGCCTACCTCCCCCAGGTAGATAGAAGTCAGAATTTACTTAATAACTTTTCCAGACTTCCTTGTAACTAAGGACATAGAACCTCATCTTCCCCAGTTACATACTTCCACTTGGATTTGCAGAAGAAAGTAGTCACCATATGAAATCTGTTCTCCACTGTTGCACAGAGAGTGAATCCCAGAAGTAAGGCAGTCATCCAGACTGTGTGAATAACATCTCACATTGAGCACCTTGATAAAACTGTGTAGTTGATGCCTGATAATGGTAGCTGGAAGGATTTCAGTCTTTCCTAGAGTTGCTAGTGGTGACATTTAGGCATCCATCCTGGCTGCATGGACTCTGTGCCTAATATTCCTGCCCTCTATAATGCTATGAATTATCTAATACATTGGCATGTTTATTCTGTTATTTAGCTACTACAGTGGAGTCTGTTATTTGTAGTTGAAAATACTGCCAGTTCCCTGCACACAAGATCCTCACTCCATCAGTGTTCAGAAATCTAGAGCTTGGAAAATACTTGTGGGGCAAGTGAATGTTCATAAGAATATGCACAAAAAGGAACAAAAGGAGTTTAATGTGTTCAAAGAATCAGAGTTGCAAAATTATAATGCATTACTTAAAAGTGCTCCATTTTGGAAAATGGCTAATACAAAATTTAGAAAGGACAAACTTTTTTGCTCAAGATGAAATTTGTTCTTTCCTTTAGCACGTGTTATTTCATCAAACTGACTTCAAATTTCCAGAATATGATTAATCAAGTTCCACATATTTGTGAATCTTACTCACAAAACCTGCATTTAAATGCCACCATGTTAGGCTAGAGGATATTATCAACTACTTACAGCTTACACTATAAGTCATAGAATAAAGACATAAACAGAGTGGGTGGAAAAGTGTCTCTTGTTAAAAGCACAATAAAATAAAATAATTGACTTCTATCTACTAACTATTATTATTTAAAGTAATAGTCACTAAAATATCCATTATTTTACCAATGAATAGTTATTTATTTGGGGACTATATACTTGATACAATGTTAGGTATCAAGAATCATAATAGTTAATAATACATTGTCTGCTAGTGTTTTCAGTAAATTTAACCCTCAAGATATTATCTCTGAATATGGTTATCAACCAGTGTCAAATACAGTCATCTAGCTCCTTAAGACCTCAATAACACTGACTCAAAATTTCAACATTCTCCAAGGATACCCTCTTTTTTGAATGACAACTACTTTCTTACTAAGAAACTTTCTTCTGCAAAACCATAGGCTGGTAGAGGAGCTAGCAAGACAGTTCAGCTGTTAAGAGTGTTTGCTGCTCTTCCAGAGGATGCTAGCTCTGTTCCCAGCATCCACATGGGTGCCGGTCACAACTGATACCTTCTTCTAGCTGCCTTCAGCACTTTCACACCTGCCCCTACGTAATTAAAATACACATAATTAAAAACAGTGAGTCTTCAAAAGATAGGCTGTCAGAAATGTTGCTGTCTGTAACCCAAATGTTATGAATGAAACATCTGCTCTTACTTTGATTGTTCACAGTTTCTGCCAGTCAGGGTTTTGGATGGGACCACTTGGTCCCAGTGTTAAAGATATGAGAATGCAATGCTGAGATCGAGTGTTGCCATTCCATCCCAGAAGTTCTAGGGAGCAGTGTTTAGGTGGTTATTTCAGGCTGACAATTGAATTCACTTATTTTTTTTTTCGTTTACAGAGCTAAGGTCCTTGTTCATTCCCTTGTTGACTAAGACACAGCAGGTGTCTGTTCTTAGAAACTTCTCACACAGTATCATACTCTTCTTACCTAGAGGACTGAAATCACTGTGACAAAGAGAAGCAGCCTGGACTTAGAATTTGCATGCTGGCATTCCAATAAAACTCTATATTTGCAGTATTTACATCTTAGTATTAGTATTTTAGTAATGACCAACCTTGAGTCCATTTTGTGCCTAGACCTGAAGTTAACCTCTTACACAGAGTCCCACTGTGCTTTGAGACATTAGAATTGGCTTCAATGGAACATTCTGGTAACTCCATCTTTCTCCAAAATCCTAGAATAACCACACTGCTTCCTGTTTAATAAAATGCCTCATACCCCCTCCTCTAGTGCATATTCCCCCTCATTGCAGTGAGTCGACCAGCTAGGAGCTTGTTGGTCCACCAATGTCTTTGAAACCAGAACTTTCTCAGTGACAGACCCTGGTCTCAAAACAAAATGATGGGAATAATAGAACATACTTACAACAGAAAGAAATGGCTCAGTACAAACTGGTCTCTAACATTACATGCTCCTAGGCCTCACCTCTCAATTGGAAAATTAATAGAGCTGGGCAGGGACCTAACTTGTTTAGCAAAAATTATGATTGGCTCTTGGGATCAGGAGAGATGATGTAGGTGCATGACCTCCTTGTGATCATCATGCTGAGCTATGCTCAGAGAGGCTTGTGGATATGTGACCTTTGTTGTGATTGGTAGAAGGAAAGCTGGATTGTGGTTTGGTGCTTTATAAAGGGTGTGCTGATGCTTAATAAACGAGTTCCTGCTTGACATGACTCCCCACTGCATCTGATTGTCTCTGGGTACCGGGAGACTGGGTACTGGTAGACTGGGTGACAGGCCGGTGGCACACTACCCCTCCTCAGTCAATGTCTGCTGTGGGCGGTGGGCCTAATTCTTTGGTGGGGTCAGGGAAATCCCACACAAACCCATTTCCACAAAACAAATATTGGCCTACTTGTGATGATGGATCCTTCAAGATACAAATGCCTCTTAATGTCATCACCACCTGTCAAAATTGAGGACCAAGCCTCAACATGAGTTTTGGTTAATACAAATCATATTCAAACATTAGGAGAGGGTACTAACTGTTACTACAACTTCTATTTGTTTTATAGTTATTGGATCATTTAATCCTAAAATGTCTAGGAAGTAGAAAATTATACCTATTTGACAAGAAAACATTGAAAAGGAGTTACTGAGTTGTAGAATAAATATTACCTACCTTATAAAAACTTCCAAAAGTTTCCCCAGGATGCTTATAAAACTATATATATACATATATGTTCTTATTACCCCTCATTTTCATCAAAACTTATTGTCAGACTAATCACATCAGTATTAAGATAGATGTTGTGAAGAGACATATTCATTGACTGAAATACAGATCAACAAACAGCAAGAGCAAAAACATTAAGATGGAGATGAAGAGAAAAAAAGTCAAAGCAAGAGGAAGGTGGCCTCTTCTGTGGGCACCAGGCACACATGTGGCATACATGGACACTTTTGTGTCCCATACACCCATACACATTAAAAAAAGAAAGACAAATAAATAGACTTCTATGTGCCAATCCAAGAAATAGAACTGTGTATCCACTCTTTCTCTCAAGGCTCATTCAACCATCAAAGATTACAAGGGATCACTGAATTAAAGATCAGAGAATGGAAAATTCCTTTATCTCTACCTCTCAACTCTTACCTCCTTTTAACATTATGACTTTTCAATAAACTGATGTCCCTAAGTACTTCTGCTCTCTTTTAGGTTATGAATAATTCAAATCAGTAGCATTCTTTTTAACCTGAAGTTATCACTTCCCCAGCAGTCATTTTCTTTTTTTCTCTTCTAGGAAGAAATGTTTATTATGTATGATTTTGATTAATGAGAGAACACCCAGAGCATAAATGCCAGAAGATTTAAAAGTCTTTGGTACAAATCAACAAAGGTCTTGAAAAAAAACTTGTAAAAAAAAAAAAACCTGATAATTTATAAGCCATAAGAGGCACCACGTTTTCTGAGTCATAGTATTAAACATCTTAAGTGTATAGAAACATCAAAGTAGAATCACCTGGGGCATCCTCAAGGTATGGGGTAGTTCTTCACCACTGAATCCTCCTAAGATCACTGACTCCTTCCCTTCCTTGAATAGGCACCTTCTGTGCCTACCCTTTATAAAGCAACTATGAAAATGTCCTACTATCTGAAAGTACCAGTTGTCTGTAGCAGCCTGAGGAATTCTACTCCAGTAAAGCTGGGATTCTTAAGTTAATACCACAGAAATGAATTTCAGGATGTGTCAGTATGAAGCAAAGTTTAAGTTTATTAACAACATATTTTAATGTTGTTTTTTAATGTTTAATATGTATTTAGGCAAGGGTATTAACAGGGAGCAACAGACAAGAGGTTTTTTTTAAAGGACAGTTATACACATGCAAAAATGGTGGTCACAAGATCTTTTCAAAAGATTTGCATTTAAATGTCAATAGCAATGTATGATTTTGATAACATTTGAAGTTACATTGTTAAAAAAGTTTAAGAGATTAAGTGAAAATGTTTCAATATACTTATTTTTCTCTAAAGAACTTTAATGAGATCATAAGGTGGTTTTTGAAGTACATTATACAGATTTTTAGGCTGATAAATCGTAGATAAAAAAAGGTCAACAAATTCTTACTGTATATAGGCCACAAGTAAATTAAGGCATATGTTTGACTATAGACATGGTTCATGATCTTGTTAGATTTTTTTTAAAAATTCTCATCCAGCAGGGGTGAGGGCCTCCTTTTCTTTCCCATGTCTTTTTATCCTCACTCAGATATATCAACATTTGGGATATCAGTATGTGTGTGTTAGTTAGGGTTTCTATTGCTGTGAAGAAATACCAAGACCATGGCAACTCTTATAAAGGAAAACATTTAACTGGGTGGCTTACAGTTCAGAGGTTCAGTCCATTATCATCATGGAGGGACAAGGCAGCATGCAGGCAAGCATGATGCTGGAAAAGGAGTTGAAATTTCTTTGTTTTGACCTGCATGCAACAGGAAGTGGTTTGAGACACTGGGCTTGGCTTGAGTATACATGAGATTTCAAAGCCCGCCTTCACAGTGATACACGTCCTCCAACATAGCCATACCTACTCCAACAAAGCCAGACTTCCATATATGTATATATGGGGTTTTATTAAAATGACTTACAAGCTGCAGTCCAACAATAGCTATCTGTGAATGGAAAGTCTAAGAATCTGGTAGTTGCTACATCCCACTAGGCTGAGCACCTTAGCTGGTCTTCTATATATGGTAGATTCCTGTAGATGTAGGCTCCAATGCCAGTGAAGGAATGGATGTGCTGACAAGGCAAGAGCAAGATGCAATAACAAACAACCCCTTCCTTCTTCCACTGTCCTTATAGAGACTTCCATCACAAGGTGTAGCCCAAATTAAAGGTATGCCTTCCGGCCTCAAGATCTGCATTAAAGGTGGGTGTCATCCTGCCTCAAAATCCAGATCAAAAGCCTGTGTCTCAAGATCTAGATCAACGGCATGTTATCTTTCTGCCTCAAGGTCTGGATCACAGGTGTGCCCTTCATATCTGGATTGTAGTTCATTCCAGGTGTAGTCAAGCTGACACCCAAGAATAGCCATCACAATGTGCATAGAGATGGGGATGAGCAAGGCATTGACAGTGTCTGCTCAGGGTCATGCAGAATCTTGGCATTAGTGAGCAGAGTAAAGGTGCGAAACCCTCAAGTTTCGCAGAGCCCAGCCGCCCTCTGCTGAGACATTGTGTGGATCCATTCTTTCAAAAACAGGCTACTAAACTCTAGTTGGCAGAGGACAACTAAACATTCTAGGGACAACACTGCTTACTTTGTGGATGTAGTTTCATTCAGGTTGCAGAGTTATCTTTTTCATTTCTCATGAGAGATGTAAAATCATGAAAAGCATCCTGTGTGTTGTAATTCTCCATGCCATAGAATCTTCAATTCAACACTAGATGAACAAACAACCTGTTGTTCATAAAATTTTGTCTGCTCTTTGCCTCTATTTCCTGAATAGAATGCTCCAAAACCTTGAAATTTCTTAATAGGAGTGTAACTGTTTATTCATGCTGGGTTCATTGGATTATACCCAAAGAGACTCAGTGTGTACACCCTTCACAGTTCAAGAGAGAGATATCCATAGTTCGATGATATCATAGATCTGGGGACTTAAGATACACAATACCAACCAAATCTCTTAGCAGGGGAGAATGTGTGGAGTTCAAGCTCAATTACAAATAACAGTCAATCAATAAATTATACCTACATAATGATGCCCCAGTTAAAAGCTAAACTGAGTTCAGGTGACTTTTCCTAGGTTATGAGTGTACATCAAGGAGGTGAGAGTTATTATCCTGAGGAATTGTAAATGTCCTACTTGAGGTGCTTGCAGACATAGCTCCAAGCAGCTCTTTATTTAAATATTCTTCCTTTGTACCCTTGATAATGATACTATAATAGTGAGCAGAATGTTTTCCTGAATCCTGTGAAGCATTCTAATAAATTACCAAACCTTAGGCAAATAGCAGAGTCCTCAGAAATTAAAGCCACCTGACCAACAATACAGGTTCCCTGGGATCACTAAAGTATGTAGCTGGTGTCTGAAGTGACTTAAGTCTTGTGTAGGGCTTGTGTGTCCCGAATCTATGAAGCTGACCTCACTGGAGAGTCAGAGTCAGAATGGCCTGTTACAGTCCAAGGAGTCCTGCAATTTTCATGGGTTCTTTCAGTGTGAAGAGGGAGCAGCCTCTAACCTGCACCCTCCTCACTGAAATTAGATTACTTTCCACAATATCTTGCTAAATTTTAGGCTCTTTCAGAAAAAAGTTTAATCTAAAATTAGGGAATACTCAAGTCAACGATGACTAAAGGTCTCTCAGAATATTATAAAATGTGTGACGTTAGCAAAAATAACTTCTTTGGAAAAAAGTCTGTCTGTAAAGACAGAATATATGTACAATGATTTCTCAATGTGTTCTTAAACTCCTACGGCCTGATGTATAATCTAGGGACATTATGTCACACAATTCTAAAGTTAGACGCTAAGCCCCAGATTTCCTTATGGCATCCCTGTCTTTGCACACTTGAGCTCCTTCTATGTTGGCTGGCTTTTTTACTCCCTTTTCTTTGGTGAAGTCACATGAAGCAAACCTCCATTTTTAATAGCAATCATCTTAAATGTGCTGAGAAAAATGATGGATTTTTATTTTTCTGTAACATCTTTTGATTTCTTACAACCACCCACCAGCTGACGTGTGTGTGTGTGTGTGTGTGTGTGTGTGTGTGTGTATAACTTCATTTGTGGGAGGAAGATGAATTGTATAGATTTTTTAAATATAATATATGTACACAAATACGTACACAACATGAATGTACAGCTATGTAAATTTTTACAAAGCAAACACCTCTGTTCAAGAAACGAAATGTGACCATAACTTCAGAAGATTCCCTGGTGTCCCGTTTTGTTCAAGATGGTGAGGTGTGACACACTTTCACATCATCATTCAGAGTCTTTGGTGGCAGTCTGTGAAACACACATTTGTTGTCAGGAGCCACTGACATCAGTAGCCAGCGTAAATGAGCAGATCCCAGTAATTAGCCCTACCAACTGTACCCTATATCACCCCTAGACCCTACTGCAATTCCTCCTTTGCTCTAGAAATCTGTCATGACTGTCATGTCCTTCTGGCTCATGTGGTCATTTTGCTGTGATTCAAAATAAAAATTCTTTACCCCCCCCCCACACACACACCATAGTGACAACCTTTGGAAGAATCCTCCTCCATCAGACTCTCAATGATTTCTTCTTCCTCATTCAAGAGGCATGCCAGTAAGGTAGAGTTGCACAAGGAATGCCTCCATACCCTTGCTAACACATGTTATCACAAAAATTACTTAGATGAGAAATCTTCAGACTGAAGTCATGGTATTCTGAGAACAAGGCTCACTCCTCTACCTCTCTCTATTCTTGTGTCCTTGCGGCAACCCCATTACCTAATGTCGTGGTGGCAAAGGCTATGGGCAGAAAGAGAGGCTTCCAAATTTCTTCAAGCTTGTTCAATTCCATCATTCTTTGGATATCACACACCCAGGTGACTGCCTTAAGGAAAAGCTGGCCCCATTTTGAGCTTCAACTTTAACTTAAAACTGATGGATCCCTACTGTAGAAGGCAGTAAGTCCATGCCTGTTTTCCATGCAGAAAGCTGGGAGTGGATGTTGTTTAATATCCTGATCTTTTATTATTCTGTAAAGCCAGGTCTCACCTAATTCTTCCTTGTTCTGAGCGTTGTTTCTCAGTCAGTAGAGCCCACCCTTATGAAGGAGGTCCTATGTACTTTGCAAAAGAGGTTTACTATTATGCCTACTACAAACCCTTCCTCCTTAGGCCCTTATCCTGATTCTTGTTTCTCAGTCGCTAGCCCATTCCTATGGAAAAGTTCACAGGTACTTTTCAGAAGACATGTACTTGGCAAAGTGTTGATGTAGCCATGCCTTAAGTTTTGTTGTGATAGTTGTCAAGAGTAAACCTTTTTCCAAAGTTGTACTGTGTTTAAACGTGTAAAAACAAACTGTTCAGGGTCAGACTCCAGAAGTTAGGTCCAGCCCTGCTAACGAAGTTGTACTGCGCTGTTTCCTTCCTGTCCCTCACAGTTGGTTTCTCGGCTGGCAGTAGTGCTTGTAAGGACCCCACACCCTACCTCTGCTTCCTTTCCTTCTGTCTTCACAATCCTGGGGACCCAGAAGACGGAGTCTTCCAACTTACCTATCTTCTACATCAAGTCCTTGTACTCTGGACCAAAGCGATCATCTTTACTACCCTGGAAGAAAATCAGTGATGAGAGTCCTCCAATGTTAGAAAAAAAATTTCTGGTCCCCCGGAGCCTGGTTCTCAAGTTCTACCTTTGTAAGAGGGGTGGCAGGTTTCCTATGCTTCATGTCAAGATCTAACGTTATTTGTCACTGTAAATATCTTCTACAATAAACCTAATTTTAATCCTTATGTCCTCTACTCTCCAGCACTCTGGTTTTTTTTCTTCCCTGGAGTACACAAATATAAACTGCCTCAGGAAGAAAAGGGTAACATCATCTGCATAGAAACATTCATTTCTATATAGCATATAATATGATAAAATATGATAGTATAATCATGTGTTTTACAATAGGAACCCCGAGACACACTGTGCATTAATGTAAAGCATGCAGAGTGATTCTAGCATCTATTTATCCCAATATGCATACAGGTAAACAGAACAACACTTGCCGGCTAATGAGTAAAGTCACAGAAATCAAAAGACACAAATGCTTGACAGAAAAGTTTTGAATAATCCCCCCTTTTACCTCTTCACATCCTTACAGGATAAGTGTTGCTGTTTTCTTCTGTTGGTTAAAACAGTTCAATAATTTGCCAACAGAGTGCTATAATGTTGAAACAAAAAGTGCTGTGTTCTAAACATGACTTTCTTGTGGATCTAACAGTAGAAATGTGATTTGAAGTACATATCTGTGCTTTTTCTTCAAAAAACCATATTTTAAGTATGTCTTTTAGGTAACTTGGGTGACCACAGGCAAGTGCCCTGGAGATACATGAAACAGGTGAACAGATCGTGTACATGCTAAAGGGACAGTCTGCCTTAGACAACAGAGAGGGGTCAGCTGCCCTTCTCACAGAGTTCTCCGCTTGAGCTTCCAGTGGCCTACACTGTGGTTTTTTTCTCCTGGGTATAAACCAGAGGGCAGTGTTATAAGTCTTACATTCTGGAAGAAATGAAAAACTTGGGGTGAAAGGCTGGGTGATTTCAGGACAAGGAGCAGATGTTGAAATCTAGGAAACAGTATCATAGTACTTTTCCTTTTTTTCTGTGTTTTATTCCTGTTACCTCTAAGATTTAGCCATGTGCTCGTCTTTATCGAATGAGCTTGGTTCACATTCTTTGGAAAGTTACCAGAAATGATAACTATGGTGGTGGCGGGAGGGGGGGGGATAGGGTCAATAACTCACTGGAGAAGTAGGAGGAAGAGGCTGAGCATCAAGCTAGAGCAATAGAGCACCAAAGGATCCATGGAACATTCCAGCATTCCCTCCAGGGTTGCCAGACACCTGCTAGCATCTACAGAGGGCTCATCATGGGACTGGGACCATTGGAGAATAGCGAAAAAAAAAGGGGACTCCATAATGTGGGAACCATGGGTTACAAGCACACAGAGTGTCTGTTCTCTCTACCCACCCTCCTCTCCTGCATACCACTGAGGAAAGAGGGCATTTCTGAAAATAATGAGCTCAGAGACACCATTTCCTTTTATTATAAACAATGAGTTTAGTCTTGTGAACATGGAGTAAGAGCTTAAAATTACAGTCAAACCTGTTAGAGCCAAGCTGCATCCCACACCCTCTGCACAGCCCAGGGCAGGCCACCCACTCCTTCTGTAGCTAATTAGCTCAGGTGTAAAATGGAGTTGCAATGCACCCTCTTAGAAGGCTCTGTGAGAATTAAACAAGACACTTTAGAAAAAGGTGTCTATGTTTCCTGGCCTTTGTGAGTATTTCATGGGTATTATTCTGTACAGAATCCTCAGTACTGTGTTGACCTTCACATTTATTTGGCGAGATTGTAAACTTCAAATTTATTGGAATTAAAATGTTTTAGCTCCTTTTGGAATTATGAAGATATTGTTCTCTCAAAATGATAAGGGCAGGAGGAAATCCCTGTTTGTCTTAGGATTAGCTTCCAATGCCTCTCAGGTGGCATTTGCGTTTGGTCTGGTGCTAAATCCATGCAGGATGCTGGGCAAACAACTGATTGCCTTCAGTTGGATTTTCAATTACACTAGTGTGCACTCAGATGTCCAGATACCCTAGGCTGCCAGCACAGCACTGCCTTTGTTAGGATA
>CABHPQ010148654.1:0-62171 GCA_902168405.1 Peromyscus aztecus | reverse complement strand
AACAAAGCATGACATACCAAGTTGAAGTAGGACCAAGCACCTCCCTTGTATTAAGGCTGGACAACACAAACCAGAATAGATTCCCAAAAGCCAGCTGAAGCGTTAGGAACAGGCCCTCTTCCCACTGTTAGGAGTCCCATAAGTGGACCAAGCTACCCTGAGCCTCATTTACCTCATCTACGTGCTGTCCATCCTGCTTCCCTGCTTCTTTCAAGTTTCGCTGGCTGACTCAACCTACTCCACCCCCCACCCCAGGCTGGCTTGACCCTGGCCAGTTCATTTCCCTTTTCTCTCTGATCACCAGCCCCACCTATTCCTACTCTGCCTAACTATTGGCCATTCAGCGTTTTATTAGACCAATCAGGTGCCTTACGCAGGCAAAGTAACATAGCATCTCTACATAGTTTAAAAAAAATGGAGCATAATCAATCAAAAGCAACACATGTTTACATTGTAGCTAGAGTTTTCCTGCCTGGCCCACAGTCAGGACAAATCTCTTTCACCTGCCAGTCCCACAGCCGCTCAGACCCAACCAAGTAAACACAGAGACTTATATTGCTTACAAACTGTATGGCTGTGGCAGGCTTCTTGCTAACTGTCCTTATATCTTAAATTAATCCATTTCTATAAATCTATACCTTGCCACATAGCTCGTGCCTTACCGGCATCTTTACATGCTGCTTGTCCTGGCGGTGGCTGGCAGTGTCTCCTTCCACCCTCCTGCTCTTTTCTCCTCTCTGTTAGTCCCGCCTATACTTCCTGCCTAGCCACTGGCCAATCAGTGTTTTATTTATTGACCAATCACTAATTTGACATACAGACCATCTTACAGCATTACATAGTTAAACAATTATTTGAAAACACAAAAAAATACAACACATCTTTATATAATTAAACAATTACTATGCAACACACAAAAAAATGCAGCACATCTTTACATAGTTAAACAATTATTCTATTCCACAACAGGTATACACCCAAAAGTAGTATATCTGGGTCTTGAGGTAGTTCAATTCCCAGTTTTCTGAAAAACTACCATATTGATTTGCAAAGTGGTAAACTCTGAACAAAGAAATGGCACCAAAAGCCCCATTCCACATTTTCTGGCAGTCAATGCTACCTGCTTTTCTGACATGACCAGCTCACCCAAATACCCACCCAGGAGCTTAGCTTTTGGCCTTATTAGGGCACAGGCCCAGCTCCTGACTAGCATGTCATTTCCCTTCACCTAAGTTCTATAAAACCTCACTACCTTAGCCTGGGCACAGACTTGACTTCCCTGGCCCAGTCCTTTGGGACTGGTGAACCCTCCCTGGAGCAACGGCAAATAAACCAGCAACTATCTGTTTTTAATCTGGCCTGATCTGGCTTTTTGCATTGTCAGAAAACATATCACTTGGTGCCATATTCCAGGAGGAGTTGAATCCCCAGGCCAGAGGACCCAGCCCTGGACACCTGGGATGGTCTCTTCCCTCTCTCCCTCTCTCCCTCTCTCCCCCCCCTCCCCCCCCCCTCCCCCCCCCCCTCTCTCTCTTTCTCATGCAATGAACTTTAGGAACTTTAGATTCAAGGTGAGGTGCCCTTTTCCCGGTACCTCTCCAGATCTAGGACCCCAGGCCCCTGGCCAAGATTCACACAGAGCCAGGGCAAGCCCGCTGAGATTGTCGCTGTCCCAGGGAGGCTTGCTGGATTGGGAACCATCCCTCCCAGGCTACCCCACCCCCACCGCTGGACCCCAGGCTATCACAGAGGACACCTTGTTTTAGTCTTCACTCTCTGCCACAGGCTCAAGAATGGACAATGCCAGATCTAAACCCCATCCTCAGTCACCCCTAGGGTGCCTACTAAGAAATTTATCCAAATTGGGGGACCTTGAGCACAAAATGCCTGATTTTCTTTTGTTCTGTGGCCCCGCCTCAGTACACGCTAGATAACCAGTCTACATGGCCACCAGAGGGCACTCTTGACTTTAACATTCTCTGAGCTCCCTTAAGTCCTGGTCTTTGCCTGCACTCCCGCTCCCTAACCTCTGTAGCCAGTGCTCGAGGGCTCAAGTCTTGTTGACCAGGGTTACAGCTAAAATTCCAACATGAGAGGAAGTAAAAACTATGTTGTCTATTTTGTATGTATGAACAGATGTGTGCCTGTAAGTTTTGTTGCAAACACAGAGCCCCACAGTATTGTGTCAGGGTCAGTTAAATGTATACATGTATGTAGCCACTAGATGTTTGTTTCTGACTGGTCTGGAATGTGTAAGTTTGCTATGTTCCATGTGTCTTGGTGATAGCTCAACTGCTACTGTTACAACTAGCCGCCAGGCTCAAAATTTACCTCTGGGCTTTCTGGCCACTGAATCTGATATAATATCAGGAATTCATATGTCATTTGGGTATAAGTAATATTAAAGCTGTTTTATGCTGTTCTACTTTATTAAAAAGCTGGCTCTGAGACTGGGCTATGACTGCTCAGCCTTTTTCAGACCCAGACATAAAATCTCTATATCCAAGGTCAAAAAACAGAGGGCAGAAAGAACAAGAACAGAACATCCAAGGGATTATTGGCTTATGAAGTTATTAGAAATCTGTAACATCTGCAACAAAATTAACTTCAAACACATAACTCAGAGTTGGAGCTGGTCTAGGAAACATGTGGCTTGCTGCCATCTTAACTAAGGGCAGCCACAAGGGTGGTCGCCATTTTGACAATGGTTGGAGAAGATGGATGTCATGGTTCCACCGCCATCTTAACTAAGGGCAACCATGTGGTAAGAGCCAGTCAATGAGACAATAGGTCTTAAAAGATCATTTTTAACTGGGATAAGATTTTTGTATAATTCCTGTCCTAAAAACCAGGTTTATAAAAGATAGAATTTAAAACAATATTTGTTTAATGAGGTATTAAAGATGCACCTCTATGTGTTCATATATAAGAACGTATCCTGCTGAAAGCCAAACTTTGTAACATAAGACCAATTTACTTGATATTGATTTTGGATTGTTTATATTATTAAAATTTAGTTTTGCCTTCTACACATTATGGTTGTGTTCCATGTCTTCACTCTTAAAATAAGAAAGGTACTTTATTTTAATATTACAGGAACACACAGTTAAAGGATTTTAAACTTCTTTAAATTTTTTTATAGTTTTACAAAAGGTTTAAATAGACTAGATATTTTAAGAAGCAACTTTTTAAATGTTTAAGTTGATAAGACTATGAGACATCTTAAATTTATAAAGTATTTTATTAAAATGTCTTTGCTAATATATGATCTTGTTAAACAGATAAATCAAAAGCTAAAACTTAGAACCACAATTAAATACCAGAGACTGGAATATTCTTATGATATAGTAAGATGGTGACCTAAGCAGTCTGGAAGTGATCTCCTGTGCCAATGCATTCAAGGCCACTTCTCACCTTCTCTTCTATCAAGTTCAGTGTAACTGGATTTATGTTGAGATCTTTGTTCCACTTGGACTTGAGTTTTGTGCATGGCGATAGATGTGGATCTATTTGCATTCTTCTACATGTCCACATCCAGTATGCCAGCACCATTTGTTGAAGATGCTTTCTTTTTTCTATTGTACAATTTTGGCTTCTTTGTCAAAAATCAAGTATTCATAGGTGTGTAGATTAATGTCAGTGTCTTCAATTTGATTCCATTGATCCACATGTCTGTTTCTATGGCAATACCAAGCTGTTTTTATTACGATAGCTCTATAGTACAGCTTGAAGTCAGGGATGGTGATGTCTCTGGAGGTTCCTTTATAGTACAGGATTCTTTTAGCTATTCTGTTTTTTATTTTTCCCATATGAAGTTGAGTATTGTTCTTTCAAGGACTATGAAGAATTGTGTTGGGATTTTGATTGGGATTGCACTGAATCTGTAAATTGCTTTTGGTAAGATTGCCATTTTTACTGTGTTAATCCTATCTACCCATGAGCATGAGAGATCTTTCTATTTTCTGATATCTTCTTCAATTTCTTTCTTTAGAGACTTAAATATCGGTCTTGTCATACAGGTCTTGCAGTTGCTTAGTTAGAGTTAGCCCAAGATATTTCATATTATTTGTAGCTATTGTAAAGGGTGATGTTTCTCTGATTTCTTTCTCAGCCAGTTTATCATTTGTATAAATAGGAGGGCTATTGACTTTTTTTTTAGTTAATCTTGTATCCTGCCACATGACTTTAGATATTTTATCAGCTTTAGGAGTTCCCTGGCAGAATTTTGGGTGTCCCTTATGTAGACTATCATATCATCTACAAATAGCAAAAAATTGACTTCTTCTTTCTAATTTGTATCTCTTTGATCTCCTTTTGTTGTCTTATTGCTCTAGTTAGAACTTTGAGTACTATATTGAACAGATATGAAGAGGGTGAACAGCCTGTCTTGTTACTGATTTTAGTGGAATCACTTTGAGTTAATTAATCTCCATTTAGTTAAATGTTGACTCTTGGCTTGCTGTATATTGCCTTTATTATGCTTAGATATGTTCCTTGTATCCCTGATCTCTCTAAGACCTTTATCATGAAGGGTTTGTCAAAGACATTTTCAGCATCTAATGAAATGATCACATGGTTTTTATCCTTCAGTTTGTGTGGCAGAGTCCTGTGCTGTTATTCCCTTTTGGGAAGGGGGCCAAGTAGGCACAGAGTCAACAACACAGACTCTGGGAGAATGTTGAAACAACAAGTTCAGTTTATTCAGGAAGTGGCAATCCTTATATACCCTCCACCCCACCCTATGGGAAAGTCTAATAAATATGCATCTGCTGGTGTGACATGGCTGCCTCTCATTGGTCCCAGTCATCTCCAGATCATATATCAACTGCTGCTGCTAAGGCTCTTAAGCAGATCCAGGTTGGCTCTCAGAAAGTATCGTTTTACTGGTTTGAGCCGGCTGGCCCTCAAGTCCGTTAGGGATGAGTCATCCCACATTTCCACCCCTTTTTATTATTTTATGGGACATGCTCAGTGGGAGCTAGGGTGCATTGCCCTAACCTTATTGATCCCATCTCAAGAGAGCTCAGCATAATGGAGCTCAGCATAATGAACTGTGCTTGGCTTAGGTTGGCTTGCCAAGAAGCTTGTACCCATCACTGACTACCAGCCCTTGAAGAGCATCAATCCTGGAGAGCTGTCTGGGTGGTGGGCTTTAAGCAGTAACCTTCTCAGTGAGCCATGCATGCATTACTTCTCTAGGAGGACTTTGATCTAGGTGTCTGAGAGCCAATAAAACCTGTTGAGTTGCCTTTGTGGTCATCTTTTGTTGGTGAACCTGTTGCAGAAGACATTTGAACAAGAGAAGAATTAGTCAAAAATTCAGTCTCAAGGACATGGATGGGACCCTAGTCATATTTATTGTGCCAATCAAAGTCTTTCTGGTGATGCATTATTGACCTTGTAGGGGGTGAGACAATTGCTTTATATTAGGGTCAAATGTGAGTAATGACATGACCTTTACTAATGCTGCAGTAACAGAGCAAATCATGCATTACCTCTTCTCCTTTGGCCAATATCTCTTGGTCTGTTGCCAGATGCAGTATCTGTGGAGGGTATCCATATCTGTGTGGTGGTATTCTAGGGAAAAATGCAAGCATGCAAGCATACCCTGGTCCATGGGTTAATAGGGGAGCAAAGCATTGCCATTGAAAGGTGATGGGATCCCCCCAACACACCAAGGGCAATAGTGTTTCCTGAGGCAGGTAAACAAGCATGCTGTTCAATTTGGGCTTGTGTGACAAGATTAACATATGGTCCTCAACCTATGAGCATCTCAAGAAAACAGTGATGCTGTACTGTATATTAAAATGAACCTGAGCCTCAGCCTGGTCATCATAGGCAATGTGCCAGTTAATGAAGACCACAGACTCCATCACAGCCTTCATCAAATGGTACCAGTCATAATAAGTTTGTAAATGCATTGCCCATTGCCATAGGACTTGCTCAAAATATGGTGAGTCAGGACCTAATTCATTAGCAGCCTTATGGACCAAAGATGGGTCTGCAAGAGGGGTATGGCTTGTTGGCTACATTGGAGCACACATTAACTGAAGCACCATGGTGGGCATGTGCACCACCATAGGTGGAACTGGCTGGGAGGTATGTGGAGCAGCTGGCTAGGCAGGCATACATCCAGGCAAGTCACTCTGTGGATACTACAGAAGTTGGGTGGGTAGCCACTCAGGCATGAGGGGAGCAGAGAGTGGGGCTTCCAGTGTAGGCTCGGGTACTGCCAAAATCATTTCCTCTCTCTTTCCATCCCTTTCCTTTACTTTACGCCTATTTTCATCTATCTCCTTGTCAGTAGAGGCAGAGGAAATATCAGTTGTGGATGGAATAAAGGTAAGAGATAAGTGTTACATTGTTCCTGACAGTGTTTATTGTGGGCCTTAATGACCTCCTCAGTAGGGAAGGACTTCAGTCCAGCAATTATAGCCAACAAAATGGGCATAACAAACAATTAGAGGGTTACTCCCAAGGCCATTTCCCTTTTTCTGGCCAGGAACAGAACTCTCATCCAAAATTCAGGTTCCCACATGTTCTCTAAAGAGATCCATGGAGCAAGCACTCTTAACTGCTGAGCCATCTCTCCAGGCATCACAAACTACAAGCATCTGCATGCATTCACAAACACACACACACACACACACACACACACACACACCCCTAAAAAATAGACTGTCACTCTGTTTCCTGAGGGTCCAGCCATTACATGGAAACACCAGGTGAGCCTGAACAAAAGTATGTGCGACCCAACTGTACAGACAGACTCACAAACAAGACAAACAAGAAGAAAAGGCAGGGGGGTCCCAGCACTTACCTGCTGAAGGGACTGAAATTACACAATGTAGAGGGGCCTACTCACTAAAATATGCTGCTAAAGGGAGCTGCTCAACCAGTGCCATGCATGAGGAAAGGGAGACAAACAGTCCCTGTTCGAGCACCAGATGAGGCAGGGTCCTGTGCTGTTGTTCCCTTTGGGGGAGGGGGCCAAATAGGCATAGAGTCAATGACACAGACTCTTGGAGAATGTTGAAACAACAAGTTCAGTTTATTCAGGACGAGGCAAGGCTTATATACCCTCCACCCCACCCTGGGGGAAGGTCTAATGAATATGCATCTACTGATGTAACATGGTCCAAGTCATCTCCAGATCATGTCTCAGCTGCTGTTGCTAAGGCTGGTCCCACAGCTAACACACTATGGACAAGCTAAGTTTACTATGATTTTTCTTCCTTTTTTAAGCCTGACTTGGGCTACACATGCCTTGTGGTCTTTTTCCAGGTAATGGTGGGCACCTCGTTGGCCTCAGTCCTGATGTTTTCTTCAGTAGTTGTAGACCAGAATCTGGAGCCCAGGGGAGGGGTACAGTATGGGGTTGTTGGGTGGGTTTTAAGGAGTGTTAGCAAGCAGCAGGCAGTGTCTTGCCTGCAGTCGCTAGGACCAGCCTGGCCTCCATCTGGTAAAGCCTAGGTCTTCTTCCAAATTTGTAGGCCAGAACATGGAGCCTGGGGTAGGGGGTGGAGTATGGGTTTTGGGGGTGGGCTTTAAGGAGTCATAGCTGGTGGTAAGCAGTATCTTACCTGGGGTCCCAAGGACCAGCCTGGCCTCTGGTCAAGCTGCCACTGTGGGCAAAGAGGAGGGCCAGGGAATGCACCCTGGGAATAAGGGTCTGGGGAGTGGGGCAGCTCTTATGGGAAGCTGGCCACTCATCTGTTCTTCCAACTGGTGCGGACTGTATCTGGGTCAATAGGGTCTGCCAGAGTTGTGGGTAAGAGATGGTCATGGGAGAGTGATGAGGTAGGAGGTATTAGGTGGCAGAGGGGGCCTTAGGGGAACAAAACGCAGGAGGTGGGGGCTGTCCACCTGGCAGGCAGGTCACTCACCCACTCAACAACTAGTGAGGACTCAGGATTGTACCTGAGTTATTCTTTTATATTAGTGATTATAGATACTGAATTGCTAATGTTTGGATCCTACTTCCCGCTTTAGAAGGGTAAAAATAAATTGTATCTAAATCTGAAGGAAAATGCTTTTATGTGTCAACTTTAAAAGAAATAAACAGGTAAACAATTTGTTAGAACTCTTTGAGTAACAGCAATTCAAACTGTTATGCCTATTTGGAAGATGTAACTGTCTGTATTTTCTATTTACTCTTTCATAGTTTCCTCCTCATGATTAATAGTTGAGGTGAATTGCAGTCCTCAAAGAGGACCTCTCAATGGTATATAACTTACTTGTATGAGGCATACTATTTCTTCGTGTACGAAATATTCCAAATCCCTAATTAAGAAACATAAGGCAGAGATTTTTGTCTTGTTCAATGAAGTGTGTCAAATTCCTATCACACTGTCAGTTGTCTAATGTTTCCTAATAAGTTACACGACTACAAATCCAAGAAGGATTAGACAATTGTTTAATGTAGTACGCTAGAGGATTTCAGATATTATCTGGAAGCTGACATCAGCCATCTGGCAGATAGTTCCTGACTCTGCCTCCTCCAACAGACTTGTTCCATAAGCATTCGAACATAGACCAGTAGTTATCTACAGAAGGATGCTAAATCTACTTTGAAGACTCCTACAGTGATAACTGACCAAACAACCACATCAAAACTACTATGAAAAAACAGCACTTCAGAGGAAAAGGCAGGCAGATCTCTATGAGTTCAAGGCAAGCCTGATTTACATAGTGAGTTCCAGGCCACTCGGTGCTATACAGTGAGACCCTATCTCAAAAATTAAAATGATAGAAAAAGCAGAGGTACTAAAAAACACTAATTTCACCCCAAACTCCACAAATACAAATTAGAAAGGAATACCTAACTCCCAGATGGATTCTCAGGGGTGCAATATCTGTATCACATATACAAGCTGACATCTTTTCCAAGCCTTGCCAGATGGCTTTGCTCTGAGATCACCTTATTTGAGCATCAAAGACAGGGTTTGAGATGATTCTCCTTAAACTTAAGAACTAATGGAGATTATAGGTCTCATGATCCTTCCTCATAGTGTAACTCCTAAAATCAATCCAGCTTCCAACTTCCTCCTTAAAAGGATTTGGATAAAGCACGTTCTCAGCATCTCTTGGTGGTTCTGACCTCTAATAATCCTGTATTTGAAAACAAATATAAAATAAATGACCTCACATCTAAGCAGAAAGGTCAGCACTCTCTACACATCTTTCCTTTGGTGGCTCTAGAGAAAACCCCCTGAAGATTCTCAGTGGAAGACATTATGTTCTGGATTTCAGGTGACTCTCAAAGACCCAACTGATAAATGCTTAGTCACCTCCTGTGGCATTATTGGGACAATAGGATATAGAATAAAGGAAGTTATGTCCCTGGAACTGGGCCATTGAAAGGAATACTGGGATACACGTTTAACTCCCTCCTCCTCTCTCTCCTTCCTGACCACCATGAGGTTAGCAGCCTGCTTGCTCCTATCAAATTATACTGCCCCATCTCAGGTCCAAAACAACATAGTCAAACAATCATGGAATAAAATTTTTAAGACCTGTAGCCAAATTTAACCTTTCTACTTTTAAGGTGATTTAGCTGAGGTATTTTGTCATAGTGATGGAAAGTTGGCTGATACTGGAGTCTGGAACTTCTCTATGGCTGAAGGAAATTTTGGACATTCCCCACAACTGTACTGCCACCTTGCTCTAACATAACCTAAAATCACAGGCCTCCTTGGTAAGGATGATATAAGATGTCTGCTTGCTTGAGTAGGATGGTAGACATTTGTAGTTGGAGTTTTTCCAGTCCTGCCAGGGCCCACAGTTGCTTAGACCCAAATAAACAAACAGATGCTTATATTAATTAAAACTGTTCGGCCTAATGGCTCAGGCTTCTTGCTAGCTAGATCTTACACTTAAATTAACCCATAATTCTTATTTATGTTTAGCCACATGGCTTGGTACCTTTTCCCAGTTCTGCCTTCACATCTTGTTTCCTCTGTGTCTGTCTGGCGATTCCTGGCTCAGCCTTCCTGTTCCCAGAATTCTCCTCTCTGCTTGTCCCACCTATACTATACTTCCTGCCTGGCTACTGGCATTTTATTTATCAACCAAATCAGAGCAACATATTCATAGTATTCAGAGCAATATCCACAGAAGACATTGCCTACACCTTCTTCCCTGGCTTGATCAAGAAGCAAGCCCAGATCTTTAGACTATACCAGAAGTACTTAGATATCTAAGATCTTTAGACTATACCAGAAGTACTTAGATATCTACCAACTCTGTAAGTCCCTATTTGAGGAACAGGCTGATAAATCTCTTAGCTCTGGAAATTGATGGACTCTGAACACTTAGACTCCTAGACTCAGAGAATAATTCAAAGCTAGTTTTTAAACTTGTAAATGTTCACAGCTAACTCCCCAGCTTCAAGTGTTCTGAATAGAGTATAGGCACCTCCTATAGCGTCTGTGCTTGGCGTAGAGGAGAGTGAGGAGAGCAACACTGACTCTCATCTTCTCTGAAAGTTAAGAAGAATCTAAAGGACACAGCAACATTCCTGTCTCTCCTGCCATATCCAGGGGATTGGCTTGAAGGTCACTTGTTTCTGGTCATAAAACGAACATACCAAAGCCTGACACTGCATTATCTGGAAAAAAATAATTTAAAAATCAATTTACAATAACACCCTGAAAATAATTAACATAGAGTATATTCAACCAAAGAAGTAAAAGTCTAAAATCTACAAACTAAGAAATGTTGTGAAAGAAGTTGAAGACAGCACAAATAAACAGAAATCTATCCCATATCTATGAGTTGGAAGATTTAATAGTGTCAACATATCTGTACAACATAAAACAAAGCAAGTTATAGGCTCAATAGTATCCCTAATCACAATAGTAATGGCCTTTTTCACAGAAATAAGCAAAATAATCCTAAATTCATGGAATTGGCAATGGCACCAAATAATTCAATAATTATATTGTGAATCAATAATTCACAATAATCTTGAACAAGAATAAAAGAAAAGAAATCATGTAACCCAGTTTCAAAATTATGGAGTTCATTCTCTCCTCTACCCTTACATGCATTCCAGGGATTGAACTCAGGTCCTCAGGCTTGAGAAACAAGTATTGACAGAACATGGTTCAGGACTGGTCTTGCACAAGGAGAAATCTGAGTGCCTGTGAGAAAACTTTAAGAAAACAAGGCAGGAGTCTTGTGACTTCAGTTTCCTCAAAATACAGAACTGTTCTTGGAATGTATTTTCAGACTCCTCCCAGGTATAGTGGCTAGGAGCAACTTGACCTCAGATTATTCATTACAACTATTGTTAGTTGTTTGCATGCCTCTATGGAAAAACTTGGTTTTGCCCCATGCCGCTTGCCCATCACATGTGGCTTGCCTTGTGATTGGACACTTTACTCACGTGACTCTTAACCTTCAGAGTATAAATTGTCTGCTGTTCTGAATAAACTTGGCTACTGCGTGGGATTTCAGTCTGCCTCAATTCTCCCAGGTCCCACCACCTCTCCAGTGCTAAACAAAATGCTTTTACCTTCTGAACTCTTTTGCTGGCCCATAAGCACAAATTCTATACCTAATTTATTTACAAACAGATTAGGAAACTCAATGTGGAAAGGATAATCTTTTCAATGAATGATGTTGGAAAAACTGAATATCTGCAAACAAAAGAATGAAGTTGGCTGGCTTTCAATATAGAATGCAAAACCCTAAAATACAGAGAAAAGAAATGGGGAGAAATGGGAGAAAGAAGAGAAGGCAAAGGAGCAAAAGTAGGAGGAGGAGGAAGAAAACCAGGAGGATGAAGGAAAAGGACGAAAATGAAACAATCTTGGATATCTTCCCGTTCTGCTCTCCACTTACTTTCCTGAGGCAAGGTCTCTGTACGGATCCTGATCTCGGTGTTTGAGCTCGATGGCTAGCTAGTGGGGCCTGACCTGCATGTCTCTGATGCTCCAGCCCTGGGGTTACAAGCATGAACCACCACACCCAGCTATTTCCATGGGTGCTGGGGATCTGAACTCAAGTCCTCAGGCTTGCACCACGAGCACTTAAGTATCAAACCACCTTGCCAGCCCAGAAGTCATTTTTGTTAAAGTTGCAATTTTTGCTCTCTGGTTCCATATTGCCGATCTATGAATAGAAGACAATATTAATTTAGTAGTTGCTGCTATTTCTCCTGTGTTGAATTTTAACCCCAGGTTGAATTTTAATGCAAATTAATGAAGCAAATTATGGATAATTAGTGCAGAACTTTTTTTAGAATTCTGTTATGTACTTTTCTTACATCCTGTTTAGCAACAACATTGTCAAATTGGGAATTAAGAAAATTTAGTGTGTATGTGCCCTCCCACCTCACTAATATTCTGCTGGTGCTACTCTCTTGACTTCTCCATCTGGAAGGCTTTTTCCTTCCATTCAAAGTCAAACTTCAAAAGCTCCTCATCTATGAAGACTTCCTCATTTACTTACTGCCTAGGGTGACTTACTGCTATAGAGCTGTCCAGAATGTTTTATGTGATTTGCTTATGGCACTTACCATTTCTCATCTATTCTATTCATTTCTCTACATGCTAAACTATAAATCTTTCTAAATCAGGAAACTCTGCCTTGCCATAGTTTCCTTACCTTATTCTTTGTCATAGTACCTGTGCAAGAGGCTAAGGGCACAGATTCTGTCAGTGGAAGTAAGTTTAGGTTGCACTCGATCACTTCAGCAACATGACTTTCAGATGTTCTGAATACACATCTCTTTGTTTTACTTTCACTATAATGTATGTCATACTACGTACTCCTCAGAGTTTTTAATATGATTAAATTCAATTATATAGAAATATTCATTGGAAGCAATGCTTACAATGGAGTAAAATCTCAAATACCATTTCCAATTATAATTTTAATAGTTGCTAAATACTCAATCCATAATTAAATTCAAGTGAGTTAGCCCTAAGCCTTTGAAAAAATTCTATTATGAAAAATAATCTATGCAAAAATAGAATTATCTAATAAACTTCCTTTTCCCTATTTTTTTCAGACTTCATCATGCTGGCTTCATGAGTCACAAATCTATTTCCCTGACATAAAGCAAAACCTAAGACAAATCGCAGAAGTCACTGTTTCTGCCAGGGATGTCTTGAAAAGCTAAATCACAAAACAATGCTGAATAAAAACACATGCTAAGTATCCATTGTCTGGGTGGAAATGAGGGAAATGTCTGGTTTCTTTCCTCTACAATATTTAATTATAAAAGAAAAAATGTTTTGGACTCACATATTTTGACAAGTATCATTTCACATCGAAACATTTACTCTTCGATTAAAACTGGAAGACCCACAACTTTTTAAATCATTACAGAAAAAAATAATAGTAATATTAGTTTAAAAAACTTATTTTCTTTCATTTCCAATTCTGAATCCTATTCTTTATAATTGTAATTTTTGTTTAACAGATACTGTATGCTCTCTAGACATAGACATACATGTCTATGTCTAGAATATCTACGTTAGACTCAAGAACAGACACATGCAAACACACATACAGTCTGAGTTTATAATGATCTCATTGTAAGCAAGCAGCAAGCTTCTTTATACATCTCATCGTACAAAGATATAAACCAGATTCTATTGCAAATTAGATGATTAATAATTTAGATATCTTGCTGGTTGTTATGTTAAAATGTATATATTACATTAATGTGTCTTGCTTATTTATTTATTTCTATATTTTAAAATCTGATTTATTTTGAGAAAAGCATTTCTGGAATTATAGATATTGGTCTGTTCCTGTTTGTATTTATGCTACTATATTCTGGCCTTCAGTGAAGAATTATTAATATTCACTCCTTCAAAATCCAAGTGAATACAGTGTCGTATTCACTAAATGTCAATTAGCAGTAAAATAGCACTTTTTTATTTTTAGAATAGTGTATGAAAATTATGAAGATAGACAGTTCCTAATGCAATCTTTGTTTTGTAGAATTTTAAACACTTATTCCCTTCAGATGTAATAAAGTATGAAAATAAGATACTTTACAAAGAAATGTGGAAAATAATGGCAACTGTATTTCTTCAGAGATTTCTATTACCAGACAGTCACTTTGGTCCTAAGTACATTATGCTTTAGCAAAGACCAGATATGCAGTAACTTATACTCTGTTAAATGGACATAGTATTAAAATGACTCCTAGTGATTTATTGTGATACTCACAGAGTATCTCTCAACCCAAATCAGAGAAGTTTTATGTTAGATGACAGTTAGCAAAGAGAACCCTAACTGGCCAACATGCATAGAATAAACCACTGTGAAGTTCTCAGCTCTTTGTGAAAAATCTACATGACATCCCTAACCAAGGGCTCAGGGATATTCATGGAAGAGGGGGCAAAAAGGCTGTAAAATCCAGACGTGGTAGATAATGTGTCAATATAGCGTTTGTCAAATAAAACCAGGCACATATGAACTCACAGCTATTGTGACAACATGCACAAGACCTGAGAAAGCTCCAGACAGACAAAATTCCCATCATAGTCAAGGGAAAGTAGACATGAAATCTTACCATTATCCGAGGAGCTATTGGCATACGACACCTCTTTTCAATAATATAACTCCGGGTAGGTCAAGGACACACAAGGACATGCTCTACTCTCAAGTTTTTAGGCAACACAAACTGGACTCAGTGCGTAAAGAAGGAAAACCAAACAAAGAAAGAAGAAATCTCAAAGTTGGGTTAGATGGAAGGGAGGAAGAATAATAATGGAAAGAGTATGTAATAGCAGTGAATATGTTCAAAATGAATAGTATGAAGTTTTCAAATAATTAATAAAAATATTTCTAAATATTTTTCTTGTGAAAATCTCAATAAAATCACAACTTAGAGATTGAGAAAGAATGGAGCTAGGGCTGGAGGACCTCAAAGAGTCTGGGTACTAATAATAATTAATCAGAAAATAAACCATTAACTCTGTGCCCAATTGGCTTACCTTTCCATGAGTCATCAGGTTTTACAAAAGGTTACCCTTTTTCATGATTTGGCTAATGTATGTTCCTTAAAATCAATGCATAAGGAAGGGTTGGACTAGTGGTTCTATTTATTTTGTGTAATAATTCTATTTACATATGATTGATAGCCAAGTATAAATACTGAACCTTGAGTCATATGTTCCTGATTTGCCTCTGCATTTTCTTACCTGAGATACTGAGTTGATCAGGTGCACATATTTAAATTTGGCAGTGCAGTGAACTTCAGCCATTCCAGCCTCACAGGAGACAACCTGTGAGTTGGGTCCTTTACTGAAATTCTTGTGATCTACTCTGGTTGCTCACTCTCTTCAAAATGTTTGGCGGGGAATACGTGAGTACATTAATTATTTCTATAAAACTTTTTAGTCTTTTGAGATTTGAGTTTCTTGGTATTTTGAAGAGGAAATATAGGTTCTAATTTGTCTTCATTAAAATTTTAATTAGTTATTGTCCAACATAACTATTAAATAGAGTTAATATTATTAAGCCTTAAATCCATGCTAATATATTATTCTATTATAATTAAATTGCCTCCATTTTAATAAGTAGTTTGACTCAGAATCATGACTGGTTATACTAAAAATTGGTCTTCATGCTTATTTCTTAATATAGGAAATTAAAATAATTTTAATATGAATTAGTATCTGTTAATCTTAGTCACTGCAATTTTAACTTACTTCCATTTTTTATATGAATTATTTCAATACAAACCCTTTGCTAGTCCACTGTCTTTGGAAGAACCAACAGAGAATTATCTGCATATGCATATATGAAAAAGTATCCATTTCATATGGTAATTTTATATAAGTATGTATGTATATTGACAATGATTGTCTTAAATCTATAATTATACTTCCTAGAATAGTTTCTATGCAGGAAATTTATGAATTTAGTAGAATACAGTCATGTTCTTTATTCATTTACACAGTGGTAATTCCTAGAAATTTTAATGAGCAGTTCAAATGTGGCTACTTTTTCTATCACCGTTGGTTTAGCAATTTACATCTGTAACCTTAAGATCTCATGGAAGCTGTCATCATTTTATTGGTTATGACACAGTTATACTTCACTATGGAGCAATTAAGTGTTACGTAGTTGAAGACCAAAACATAAACAAAAAATGTTATAAAAATCTTTAGTTTTCTGCCTTTTTTATTTGAGTAAAATTACTTGAAAGTGCTGAATGCTACTTCTGTGCACTGTATGGTCTTATACCACCATTGACACCATTTTAACAAATGTTTTTATATAAACTTTTATAAAGTAATTGTAATAATTTAGAGATTAAAAGAAAAAATTACATAAAATTTTAAGTTATACAATCTGCTTTGCTTTTAGAAGCAATAAAAATGAAAAAGTGTTAGATTTAAACTTATCTAGAATTTATTTTAAATATTTTGCTTAGATGTGTTGTATATGAATGTTAGATATTTTTATTATAATCACACTATGAGTGGAGAGTAAAATGACCTTAAGTTTTAAATCCTTGATGACATAATATAAACCAAATTCCTTTCTGAAGATATGTGGTCCAAGTGTCTAGGCAGCTGACATGTATGGGCTAATTCATTATTCACTCTCCATTCTGTATGGGGTGTCTTCAAACAAGCAGCAAGCTCTCCAGCACGCAAGAGACGGCAGTATAGTACAGTATAGTATAGTATAGTATAGTATAGTATAGTATAGTATAGTATAGTATAGTACAGTATAGTATAGACGGCAAATGACTAGATTGCCAGTTAAACGTAAACTCCTAAACCCTCCACTTGGCAGATCTGATTTATAATCTCTGATATTTGAAAATACATGCTTGATAAACACACAATAAAATTATTGAGATCTGCAGAGTAGTACAGTACTGCCATACCTATGTCAACCAAGAAGCAATAATAGAAAAATAGCTACTTTGCTATGAAAATCCATGTGTAATATTTTTTCCATTATTTCTACAAGTATGGAGTTAGGTGTCTCCTAGTGATGAAGGCAATTTATGTATGTTTCTTATGGCCAGAAGTTAGGCTTACCTTTGACATAACAAATGTGTTTTTTTTATGTGCTTATATGTAAAACATATATTGAACATAAGATTAAATTGGCTACTGCAAACCTGAAATCATTTGACTTACTAGTTCGGCGTAAGTCATGTTTCAGGAGGAATAAAGGAATCTGTATAGCAGACTATTAAAATCCTGCTCAAAACAGGATTCAAATCCAGGCATTCCAACATCCAGAGAACTCAAACTTTTCAAATTAAGATGGTGCCTTTAGAATACATTACACTGATTGTTATAGGAAAATGTTTGCTAATTTTGTCTTGTCTTGTCTTCAACTAGTCCCAGGTGTTTTGTTAGCATAAGATTTTATTTATAGGTTCATGGATATGATGATGAGTTCATTTTAATTCTATCCCTTTTCTATTCCTTTTGAGACTTTACATATTTCTATCACATTTATTGATTGACAGAAAAACATTAAACACACCAATACTAAAAACAATAGAGTATATTAACACTTGTACCAAATATACATATGTCCCATACCTGAAATAACACTATATAGTATGCAGAAAACTGAGAAATTATTCTAATTTCTTGAGTATCTACTGGAGTGTCTCCCGTTTTACAATTGGAACTTAGCCTAATTTGATATCCACACTTATGTATTTCATAAGAAGAGAAATTAATATAGTAAGGATTTTTAAAGTTCTTCTTAGCATTACTAGACCTTCTTCTTAGTGATTTCAGCGATGGGATTTCAAACTTTCCTATCTTCACTGAAACTACCCACCTCCCTTACATCAGAGATTAAAATACAGAAACTCAGAGACATTAACTGCTTAAAAGTCGGGAAGTGACAGACACAGGACCATGTCTAACTCCAAAATAGTTTATATAAGAGAGAGAAGAGGGGAGAAAGGGAGGGAGGGAAGGAAGAGAAAGAGGAAGAAATAGAAAAATAGAGAAAAGTCAATATAGTTATCACTCATAATTGCCAGCTTTATTTAGGAAAAGTAGGCCAACTGTTTTGTAGATTGATTGACATACCTATCAATTTTCTGTGATACTGGAAAATAAACCCATGATCACTAAACTACATCCATAGCCCTTACTGTATTTTATTTCAAGACAGGGTCTCATCAAATTTCCCAGTCCGGCCTCAAAATATGTGACCTTCTTGAATAGGGCTCAGCCTATTGAATAGGTCTCAGCCTATTGAGTAGGCTCAGCCTCCAGAATAGCTGGAATTACATATGTACACATACCAGCTAGTGAAAAGATTTCCTGTGAATCCAACTAAAAGGTAGAAAACGTAACAGTAATATTTTTTACAACCATGTCCCTGCTTCTAAATAAGCCTAAAAATGACTTTGAGCACTAACATTAAGTAACAAAAACTGAACCGGTGTCTATATGGACAATGAGATGCTCAATATTTTAGTCCAATGAGAGTGGAATAAACAAACATTTGACAATGAACTCCATAAACCAGAAACAATTCAAGGTGCGTTATCCAGAAGTAACTGCAGACTGAGGTGAAGTCAGATGGGAATAGAGGTTGTTGAAGTGGTAAGAATATTTTCGAAGCAGAAGTAGAAGGGTTATTCCTGAGAGAAACTTCCCTCAAAGATATCTAACTTGGATTGTTTAACTGCAATATGACTTACTGAGCAAATATTATTAAAAGGTTATTCATACTTTAGATTGCTTTTTGCTATCACAAGACTACATTGTGTGAACTTTACACACATGATTCAACAAAAGTTGGGAGTTGTGCTGGTTATGACTTCAACCTTTACTGGAGCTTTGTTGGAATTAATGAGTGTTGGAATAAAAAAATAAGAGCAATAACATTTTCCTTGCAGTAAAATGTAGGAATTCTGTTATATTTTTTGAAAGAAAAAACACCTTGTTTTATGAACTGTTGGTTGCCTTTAATTTAAAGACTGAACAACACGAGGGTGGCAACTACATACACATGCAATCAAAGAAGTCTAATGTAGGATCCAAGTGGTTCAGGACAATCTGCTTTTGTCCTCTGAAACTAGTCTCAATTTCTCTAACTATTTAGAGGATATGATTATGCGGTGGTATTGCATACTTGCAATCTCAGGCCTTGGAGAATCAAGAGTCCAAGATAATCTTGCACTGCATAATGAGTTTCAGCCAGCCTGTGCTACCTGAGATACCATCTCAAAATAGCACCTGCCACTCACTCTTGAGAATTAATTAATATATATCAAGCCTAAGAAGGGTACAAGAAGTATAGAAAACATCTCGTAAAGTGAGTTACTTTGATTTTTATTAGGTATAAATATCGAACTCTCCTTAATCAGCTATTCTAGGTTTTCAACAACACAAAATACGGCATTTAAAGAAGAGATTTAACTTGTATCTAATGATTATATACATGTGTGATTATAATTAGAATTACCCAAATTTTATAAGCAAATCCAAATGGCTTTAAAATCTTCATGAGTAGAAGTATATTTTCTCTAAATTAAGCATAATATTTATTTGTATAAAGATCCTACCATAAAAATATTTGTATAGCTATTTTCCCAAATGTTACCAACTTCTTTTCTGGGAAAAAAAAATTAAATGTGCACTTGTATCGACTTTCATTCCTTCAGTTTTCTCTAAATCAAGTCTCATTAGATTTTTCCCAAAAGGTACCTCACCTGCTCTTCTCAAGTAAAGTAGTGACCTCCATCTTTCTGCACACTGTGTCCAATCCTCACTCCTTATGTTAATTGATGTACGGTGTTCGCTTGCTGGAAGTACACCAAAGCTAAATTCTTAAAAACTCCCCTTTCCTACTCATTAGCCATAGCAGTAAAGTCATAGATGGTTTTCTATCTTTTCAAAAGGTCCATCTTCAATTTACATACCAGTCTAGCGTCTGTGCTTGAGCCCCAAACATAGAACCATGTGTCTACTAAGTGAGTGAGCGCCACCCTCTCATGATTGCAAATAAGAATAAATGAATGTAAGAGCAAAGAACTTGAAGTCAGGGACAGCTTCTGTCTTTCTTTTGTGACTTACTAGCCATTACTCACTGGTGTTATTCACTACTACCTGCCTGGTCTTTAGTGAATAAGACTACCAAAGCCGGCCTTCTGCAAACATTTAGTTCAGAGATGAAGTCCTTAGAGCATCTATACTAATAAGAAACCAGTCAGAATTTAATTTGTAGACTCATTTTCCCCAGGTGCTGTTTACTTGGGATCTCTTCAGATCTCTGTAGAAAACTGGTGCTCACATCTCTAAATTCATTTTGTCTCTTGGAATTCTAATATTTCCAAATAAACCAGATATACCGTTCTTTTGTTTAAGAATGTTGAAGTTTCCAAGCAAAACCTTTTTTTTTAAGTAGAATATTACTGGCAGTCCTTGCTGTCTTGGAACTCACCGTGTATCTCAGACAGGTCTCAAACTCAGAGATCTGCCTAATTTCTGACTCTCAGCTGCTGGGGTTAAAGGTGTGGGCCACCACGCCAGACCAGAAATTTATTTTGAATTTATACCTCCACTATTAGCATTAATATATTAAATGTCAGTTTTAGTTTTCAATTTGAATGAAGAAAGTATGTGTAACCACATTACTATATCTTTCCTCCTAATTAATCAACCCCGTTAACAAACAGTGCAGGAAAGAAGTTAATAGGTTGTCACAAATAATGAACTTTTAAAACTATTGAATTGTAAGATGAAAGTCTTGAGAAATTGTGTTTGGCCAATAAGAGTCACAGTTACTTTCATGAGTCATGCATTTCTATAATTAGGTGAAGTGGTAAAAGCAGAGAGAGTCTGCTACAGGACATTGCTCATTGATTTTTTTTTCCATTTTGTAGCCTAATCTCACAGATCAATGCCCAACCATCAATGTACTATATTCTATCAGCATAAGTCCCTTATAATCAGGAGCAGCTCAGGATGACTCACCAAAAAGAAAGAGATTACAGGCATTTTAAAAAACTTTTTTGGGCCAGGCAGTGGTGGTGCACACCTTTAATCCAAGCACTAAGGAGGCAGAGGCAAATGGATCTCTGTGTGTTCAAGGCCACCTGGGTCGAAGGAGCTTTCCTGGAACTCCCAGGACAGGCACCAAAACTACACAGAGAAACCCTGTCTGAAAAAAAAAAAACCTATTTTGGAGTCCATATTGTCAATCTAAAAGTCTAATCTTTAAAATTCTCTTCAATAATTCACAAATATTTGTTTACAGTTTGCAAATATGCATCTTATCTGAAGAGGAATAAAAATTAGAAAATTCTAGGGCCCATTTTCTTGGTCCAATGTCACATGTACATTCTTTGTCAGTTATGGCTTCATTCAAGTCCTGCAGACGTTCCAGTTAACTATGCTAGAAGGAAATAAAAAATTATTATACCATGACAAGCATTATGTACAAAACATAAGAGTAACTTGTACCCATGACCGTGTGTTTATTTATACTGCTGTCATGACAAAATGAGGATCAGTTTCATTCTTTCATTGCTTCCTATCACTGTTTCACCTTTATAGTATGGCAATCTACAAAAAAGTAAGAGGGTATCTCCGGGTATTTTATCATCCTGCTTCTTAATTGAATATTGGTGCTATTTTATTTAAAAGAAGCTGGAAAGAGAGCCCATGGTTAGATTTTGCAGGTTATGAAAAAGGAAAACACGTTAACCTCAGGAGACTCATCTTTGCCATACTATGTGTTGCTAGTGTTCTGGATAAATAAGCAAATCATAATATAATTTGAAATGAAGTCATTCTTCTTGATACTGCCTTTGTTGCAATAGCAATCTTCTTGAATCATTGTTCACCTCCTTGGAGATACTGAAAATACGTGTACACACTCTCCCAGGTCTGCATTTAGCTGCCAGTCTCATAATGTCCCTGTTTCAAAGGGTAAGTAAGAAAACGGACAAAGGCGGTGAAAGGCAGAGGCACTGGTACCTGGGGACGCAGGCTCCTCCTGTGGATCTTTCGTTTGCTATTGTGCTGGCTTCTGGCTGTTTAATCAGGCATGCAGCTGGAATATAGAAAAGCAAATATTCACTGTGAATACAGGAGTCCCTTCACAGCAACAAGGACACAGGTTCCTGAACCTTCAGTGGTACAGGAACTAGGGGTTTGGATGTGGGATATTGTGCATGTGTAAATGAAAGTCACAACTGACCCTCTCTCAGCTAGTCATAGAGCCCCTCACTATTCTACTCCCCTACAATGCTGATTCTTTCCTCCCAGATACCACAAAGGTTAAGATTAATGTTTCTGGATACTTCAGATCTTTCTTCAGTGATTTCCAAGTTCAGAAGTTAGTGAGCAGATTGACATACCACCTGTCTGTCAGTAATAAAGAAACAGGTAGGTTTGTCCCTTTTTATCTATTAGGCATTATTCCTTTCTCAAAACAGATATAGGAGTACAATTTAGGATTCATTTTGTTTTCTTTCTTTATGCATGTATGTGTGTGTACTCATATATATATTCATATATATTCACATATAAATGTATAGTGAAGTGCACATATGTGTACATGCATACACATGCATGTCTATACTATGGAGGTCACGGAACAACCTCTGTTATTTCTCAGATGCCATCTATCTTGTTTTGGGGACATGATCTCTTATTGACCATTGTGCTGACTGGACAACCCCATCTCTACGTGCCCCCAACCCCGACCATATGCATGGGATTACAAGTTCAAGGCTGAACACTCATGAACATAAATATATCTAAATTTTTTAATGATTTGGATTACCAGTTATCCTTTCTCCATCTCTCTGTATTTACTGAAGTCATCAAAACCAGAATATTACAACAGAGTACTAGTAACTAAACCACCAATATGATTTACATTTTATCTAGTTCCTCATAACTATCCTTTTCTGTACCAACAGTTAATTTGACATATTGCATCTTGTTATCATATCTCTTCATCTCTTGCAATCTTTAATAATTCCTCAGTTCTGCCTTCAATTTTCTGACCTTGACTCTTTAGAAGAGTACTCAATTATGAATAAGTGTCTTTCAGCTTATCATTCCCTGATGTTTTTCTT
This sequence comes from Peromyscus aztecus, assembly GCA_902168405.1. Classification (NCBI taxonomy): domain Eukaryota; kingdom Metazoa; phylum Chordata; class Mammalia; order Rodentia; family Cricetidae; genus Peromyscus; species Peromyscus aztecus. The sequence goes on along the minus strand of CABHPQ010148654.1, from coordinate 39,115 downwards.
GGTTAAGGTTGTACATGTCCTTGGTTCAAAAGAATAATATGGATTCAATGTACCCTTTCCATTGCATCCTATCAGAGGGATCACAGTGTCAACCCATCATTCCCTGATAGGATCACTTAGTTGTGGTGAACTTGGTGAGAGGATGGTGTACAGATTTCTCACAAAAGTACAAAAAGTCTCTTATGTATTAGGTAATAAATTGTTTAGGACTATTCAATGATCTTCTTTCTCAATATTCTTTTGCCAATTTCAGCATCCAAATTGGGGTTTATTTTCTCTTTTCTCCATCTATTAATTGGAAATGTTTTTGAAGAAGAGCTATAGGCACATAGTATTTATTGACATATTAATATGTTAAAGGTGGAAAGGTCTCCATCTCCATCTTTGCATAATGGCATACTACTACAAGCATTTTATAGTTTCCTCAAATGAAGTCAACTCTTACTTTTTTATTACATTTGTTGTGTGTAAACATGCATGTGTGTGAGTGTGGATGTCAGCATCAACTGGCAGGAGCTGCTTCTCTCCTTCCACCCTGTGAGTACTAGAGACTGAACCCAGCTTAACAGATTTACTAGCAAGTGTCTTTATGGCCTGAGCCATTTCGGTGGCCCTTGACTCTTATTTCTAGATGCCTTTTATTTTTATTTCTGAGCATTCTGTTGCTACTACTGCAAGATGTAACAATCTCATCTTTTATTTTTTTCTGTATTTGACATAGAATTCACTGATTTCCTAAAGTTTTCTGATTCATTGAATGTAACACTGATATCTGAAAATATGCATTGTTACTGGAGTAACTGTTGATTTATCTTTTACTGAATAAGGCAAAGAACAATGCACCCATTTATCTACATATAATTACATTCACTTCTGTGCATGCACACAAACATATGACTGTATGTATCTGCCTGACTACACAGCATTCTCTAGCTATCTACTCATCATGTATCTTCTTCTAATATCTCTAATCTAATCAGTGTCACTATCTCAGTCTTCCCATTCTTTTTAACTTCTTTCTCAGGCAACAAAGACCATGAGCATCAGTATTTGAAATCGATTTGCTTATATTCTCAGCCCGGCTATACATGTACTTTAAATTGTTTTAAGCTATTTTCCTGGAAACAACAGTTCCTTCTCACTCTTATCTTATCATCTTAGGTCAAAAACACCATTTTCCAAAGTTGACCAGAATGTGGGAAAGTGCCTCCCCCCTTTATTTTTCTAGAAGGAAGTCCATAGCAATGGTATTATTTATTCTTTGAAAAAGCAACCTTGAGTGGAACTCTGTAGGCCTGGCATTTTCCTTGCTGACAGATTTTTCAACTAGTAGTTCCATTTCTTTGGAATTATCAGGCTGTTTAGGTTATCTACTATTTAGTGGCAAGCAGAGCTTCTGATTCATCTTGTGGAGCTAGAAACACTTAAGCAGAAAGTTAGTCAACATTTAAAAGAAAAGAAAATTGAAGAACAGGAGTGTTTGTGAATGTAGCTGCAAATAATATCCATTCTAAATAAAACAATTCAATGTGGCAATATATAAAAAGAAGGATCTAGAAAGGTCAGGTGAGGGTTGTCTTAATAGAGCACGGCCATCTCAACATTCGAAGACCAATGCTTATATCTCACCTTATTAACATATCAAAACAAGAAAGCCTTGTGGGCTTCGAAATGTAAGATGTAAGAATAGAATTTGACAAGTTTAATGCTATCAATGCTCAAAGTTCCCAGTAAAATTTAGAGACACCAATTTTCTTATCTTGGTTAAAAAAAAAAAGATACTCACACAAGCTGAACAGCCATCATACCTAATGGTGGAATATCAAAGTATTCATGCAACCACCCCACTTCTGCTCCAGTCTGCACATGCTGAAATGAATGCAAAAAGTCCTCTTTAGGAACTTGATACTATTTTTTTTTTTTTGGTTTTTCGAGACAGGGTTTCTCTGTGTAGCTTTGCGCCTTTCCTGGAACTCACTTGGGAGACCAGGCTGGCCTCGAACTCACAGAGATCCGCCTGGCTCTGCCTCCCAAGTGCTGGGATTAAAGGCATGCGCCACCAACGCCCGGCACTATTTCTTTTTAATATGAGAATACTCATCAAAAAGGGAAACAAGTACAATAGACTGTAAAACCCTGGGCTTAAAGTCATCACTTTCTTGCTTTGGGTTACCAATTATTAATCCAGTAACTATGTATATTGAAATATCATCTTTGCATGTATAATACGTTGGAATGAGAACACTCACCTTACGTTATTCTGCCTGTTGATATGATGGATTAGAGCACTCATAAGAAAGTTTGAGGAGCATATTTAGAACCATTCTATGGTATTCTGTGGTATCTTCAAAGACAAGGAAATAGCAGCATTAAGAATTATTTTATAAAATGAAAGAACAGGTGGATTATAAACTAAGATGTCAAAGTAATTCGACTAGGGAACAAATTCCATATGACTAAATCCCAAGATATGAAAAGGATGGAAGAATACTTAATAGGCTATTTCCTCTAGTGCCTTCAATTAAAATATTTAACAATTTGTAGATAATGAGAAGAGAAATTGCTTAATTGTTTTTCAGAGATTTCTTCATTTGCCACAGTGATTATATTAAATATTCATTGATTATCTGTTTTAAAAAAATGTTCCCATTATTTAGCACACGTTGCATTATGTGGTCAAAATTCAGTTATTGCTGGCTATTACTTTGGATTAAATTTGGACATCAATATTAATAATATCAAAGTGTTTCTCCCATTTACTTCTGTCCTCCAATTCTGCTCTCATTTGAAATAACTCTTGAGTATTATTTATTTATTTATTTATTTATTTATTTATTTATTTATTTATTTATTTATTTTGGTTTTTTGAGACAGGGTTTCTCTGTGTAGCTTTGCACCTCTCCTGGAGCTCACTTGGTAGCCCAGGCTGGCCTCGAACTCACAGAGATCCGCCTGACTCTGCCTCCCGAGTGCTGGGATTAAAGGCGTGTGCCACCACCGCCTGGCCTTGAGTATTATTTATGAGAGAATATATAATTGGTATTTTCCTTTGCCTTTCTTTTAACTTGTCATTTTTCTGGTTTCAAGAATTTTGAGTTATAAACCTTTTCTTCTGGATTCTCAAAGGGATATGGTATGTTCCCACATTTGATATTAAGGAACAGAGTTGTGGTGTCAATTTATTTCCTTTGTAATTGACTTAAATGTGTCTAAATGTAATGTTGCAAATGTTAACTTTAGTTTTTTCATTAATATTCCCCAATATTTACTCATATCTAATGATGTGATTTTTTTATTATCTGAATTTTTCTATATCCTTGTTTGCTTTTCATAGCTCTCTCATTTCCAGTATGTAGATATCCTTTGTGGTGGATGCAAGGAATCTACTTGGGCCTGGGTCAATTAGTTAAGTGAAAGTTTAGGATTGGTGGACATAAAGACAAGGATTTCAAGCAAGTCATTTAATTTTCTGAGTTCCTATAACAAATGATAGAGGGAAGACTCCAGAGCTCAGACCCATATTATTTCATGTCCCTTGTGTTCCAGGGGTCTAAAAATTTACAGTCAACTCCAGTAACCCGAACTTAAGTTATCAGCAAGACTGGTTCCTGTTGGAGACTCTAGGGTGGAAAGTGTTTTTCTTGCCTTTCCTAGCTTCAAAAGGACACCTATATCTGGGTCATGTTCCTCCCTTTATGTCCAAAGATAACAGCACAAGCTCTTGCTTCCATGATCCTGTTGCCTTTTTTTAAAAGTCAATTCTCCCTTTGTCTCTACCATATAAAGTCAGTAATACATATATGACTTATTCAGATAATCTGAAGGAAACTGTTCCACCTAAAGACAATTTTATTGTATTAGAAAAGTCCATTTTGTCTAAAGTAACAGTCACAGGTTTCAGGCATTAGAAAGTAGGTGTCATATGCTTTTAAAAGTAAGCAGCATTTGAAGTTTTCTTTTTTTTACTGTAATTAGTTTAAGTTTAGTAGTCTTCTACTGAGTTAACATTATTTGCAATTCATCTTCCTGAAAATTGTTTCCTAGAAATTAGCGAAGATATTTTGCATCTTACTTGTTAAGAGGCTGTGTAGATTAGATTCCTGAACATCTAACTGCTAACTTACAAAAATTTTATATCCGCTAATCTAGTAATGGGATCTTGTCTATGAATACTTTTCTATCAGTCTGGAAAAAAATCAATATGAATGTCCCATCTTAATACAACTAGCTGTGTCAATACTAATGAACTATTTATCTGTTGATCAAATTTATTTTTATTATATTATATGTATATATTCATTAGATTATATATGTATATTCTTTGAAAGATATAAACTGAAGTCATATTGCCTTTTTAGTCAGAACTTAGATTCATAAGAATCACATCTCAGTGACTGCTTTGTTAAAACTCATCGTAAGCTTGGAGAATGCAGAAAGTAAGGTTAATTGTTCTCTCACTTAAAACTATGCTTCTGTTTCCTGAGATTAATTAGTTTAGGGAATATCCAGCCAGCATAGGCATGCTTTGCTTTTTTGTTTTCTCCTTGAAGCAGAGTTGGAGTTTATTAAGAGAATTTAATATAGATTTTAACCTCAAGGGTTGGGAGAAAGAAAAGTAGTCAGGAAAAATAAGAAACATCCAGGAACACTGGCATGACCTTCTCAAAGGAAAGGACCATGCCACGCCTTCTTAATGTCACCTAATACTGCTGTTGAGCAGCCTTCATTCATTCCAATGCTATCATCAAAAAAATTTCTGTAGCCAGTCTACTGGAGACTCATGACAACAGATGAGTTCACATTGGGATTTTACAGATAACTTAAAATTAAATATTATATGCTTTAAAATGTTAAGAGCCCAATTATTAGAAATTTACTTTTGTTTACTTTTCCATTCTTCTAACACACACACACACACAGAGAGAGAGAGAGAGAGAGAGAGAGAGAGAGAGAGAGAGAGAAAGTTGTATGCACAAACACAGGCACTCACAAATGCACATGTATACACACATTGCTATCTTCTCTTACTTTAAACTGACCTAACAATATGAGATAACATAAATGTAACAATTTCTTATGTGATTTTGTTTTCTTCCCTGTAGGTACCTTTAGAATTAGAAATATATTGTCTCTTACATAGATGAGAAAGGCTCCTCAATCGAACATGTTATTTATTTCACTTCATAACAATTACTGCCATATGGATATGCCACTAACTGTGGAGTTAAACTTGAAGTTGAGAATTTTCATCATGGCACATTATCAGTGTGCTCTCAAGCAACTTAACTTCACAGACTCCTCGTATATGAAGATGATGAGTAGAGTCAGTCCCTCAAGACTGCTCAGTGGGATGCAGGTGAAAACACTCTAAAATATAGCCTGTTTACATGAGTAACTGATTTGAGAAAAGATTGCTGGGTAAATTGAGTAACTCTGTCCTCATCAGATTTTTCTGTCAATGTGACACAAGCCAAAGCCATCTGAGAAGAAGGAAATTCAGTTGGGAAAAGTTCCCTATTATGTTAGCCCACGCACATGTCTTTGGGATATTTTCTTGATTAATGACTGATGTGGGTAGTATCGCATGTGAGCAGGTGGTTATGGGTTGTGTAATAAAACAGGCTGAGCTAGCCCTGAGGAACATGTCAGTAAGCAGCCTTCCTCCATGCACTCTGCTTCAGTTCCTGCCTCCAGCTGCTGCCTGGAGGGCTTGCCGACTTCCCTTCATGATGGACTGTGAGCTATAAGATAAACTAAACCCTTTCCTCTCCAGATTGCTTTTGGTCATGGTGTTTAGTGCAAAAATAGTAACTTAATGTGCTTGTGGAACCTGGGAATCCTTATGATGGATAAGAATTCTTTGAGTCCACATTATATTTCAGGAACTACATTAGCAACTTGAAAGGCAAAACGGGAATGCAGTTGCCCACTGGAAGTTTACAATTTGAAGATAATGAAATGCAGCAAAGAGGGCCACATGTAACAGAGGTGCAAGTGGAAAGCTGTTTGATAAAATCTAAAAAGATTCCGTGTAATTGGTGGAGCTAGAACTGAGTTTTGAGTTTGGGGACAATGTAATCCTAATAGATGGGACAAGTGCAAAAATTACTTTTAAAAACTATGTCTGAGGAATCACTGTTAAGTGGCCTCTTGACAAGTATTTATAATGTTCAAAGACTGAAACTTAGTTTGGAATCTATGCTTCTTGTATAGAAAAACCAATTGGCAGTTTCCCTGCTGGCTAATTATGGTATACACGGGCTCAAACACTAGATATGTGTGGTGGTATTGTGTTCCCCCAAAATATTGTGCACCCTAATAAACTTATCTGGGGTCAGAGAACAGAACAGCCACTAGATACAGAGGCTAGAAATTGGTGGCACTCACACCTTTAATCCTAGCCTTCTGGAGGCATGGGTCTCTGTGAGTTCAAGGCCACACTGGAAATAGCCAGGCATGGTGACTTATGCCTTTAATCCCAGAAAGTGAACCTTTAATCCCAGGCAGTGATGGCAGAAAGCAGAAAGGTATATAAGACATGAAGACCAGAAACTAGAAGCTTTTAGCTGGTTAAGCTTTTAGGTTTTGAGTAGCAGTTCAGCTGAGATCCATTTGGAAAAGGACTCAGAGGCTTCCAGTCTGAGAAAACAGGATCAGCTGAGGAATGGCAAGGTGAGGTGGCTGTTCTGCTTCTCTGATCTTCCAGCATTCACCCTAATACCAGGCCTTTGTTTTTATTAATATGACCTTTGAAGATTCATGCTACAGATATGCAACATTTACTACATCTTCCTCATCGTGACAATAATGAAAAAAAAGAACAATTAGTATCTCCAGATCTTTCTTTTAAAAATCCCCAGACTTTCCAAAGTACTGAAGCTACTAAATAATTCGTGTCTGAGTTTTTTCCTAACTTTATTGAAAGGTTCCACTTTAGCATATATTTGACTTATACTTTAGAGGAAATTCTATGATATGTAACTATCAGATGTCCTAAAAAGGTAACAAATAAATGTCCACTATCATTTGAAGGTTACATTACAGGTCAGAACTATTTTTCATATAAAATAACTGAGTCAGAGCTCAAACAAGCAAATGATTTTCCAAAAATAGAGGGTAGATGAAGACAAATTCATCTACTTTCATAAACCCACATTCTTCATAAAGATTGGTTGTTTGATTTCACAGGATAAAAAAAACAACATGCAATTTATCGACAATTTTTTCAAATTAAAAATTGAATCCAGATACACTAACATCTAAATGTACTTTTAACACATACATTAAATGGTGTTAAACAGACTTCTTTATATATATATACATATATATATATGTATATATATATATATTTCAAGCTTTGGCTAATTGTAAATATCCAGTCCATTGTTAACATATATTCAAGTGTCTCTAAAGTCGATCTGAAATATATATCCCAGAATATTAAACACTTAGAATCCTATCTCCCAAAATATCTACATTTAAAAATGCATTTCTAATTAATCAGACAAATATTTGTTAGGCTCTTTTCATCTTAGAAGAAATAAATGACACAATTTCATGATTTTATATTACTCACTTGATAGTATCAGATATGTTTCCCACTTCCATTGAATCTACGTAGCTGTCCCATGGTACAAAGATGAGGGACTATGGTGAAGCTGTGAAGAAAAGGAGAGCCATGTGCTCTTAGCCTTACTAACCTGGAACACTCCTGTGGGTTCAGTGATAGTGGCCCCCATAAGCTCATGTATTTGAACAGTTGGTTGCCATTGGTGGCACTCAGGGACGATTATAGAATCTTCAGGAGGTAGTGCCTTGCTGAAGGATGTATAAACATCACCGGGGACAGGTTTGGGGGGTTTACATCTATCCCTACTTCCTGTTCCCTTCTGCTTCCTATTTGTGGATGAAAAGGCAACTAGCCGGTTTCCTGTTTCTGCAATCTGTTGTCATGCTTTCCCCACTCTGATGGACTCTGTCCCTTTAGAACCACAAGGCAAAGGGAGTTCTTCCTTCTTTAAATTCATTTGGTCCTGGTATTTTATCAGAGGAATAGCAAAGTAGAGAGTCTGGATACTACACAGCAAGATTTCATGAAGATTAAAGAAAAGTGTAAACGTTCACTCCCTTCCAGCTGAAGTGAGAATGTAGAATGTCTCATGTTCATTTCATGTAGAATAAATAACAGCACAAACATTCCCTCCCTTTCAGCTGAAGTGAGAATGTAGAATGTCTTATGTTCATTCTCACAGTGAATGTGTTTTCCATACTGGGACAGAAGCTACTGTAACTCTGCAGTTTCTCCATCACCTTGATTTATGCTGATATTTTAGCTCCTAAAACCCCCCTTAGGGCCAATCTGCAGGAGACGTGATTGTAATGTGATTGCTTTCCAGGAACAGGGAGACTATAATTTGACTAGTGTCCTGTCTGCTCTAATAAGTCATACTAAGGACATTTTCCCAACCATTCCTGCTTTACTAAGAACCTGGCTTGTATTTCACCCAAAGGAGAGCTTTAAAGCCTTGCAGAATATGTTTAGTGCTAGAGAAGATTTCTCCTCACTAGCACTTTAATTATATTACACATTTTTAAAGAATGTGTTTATGCATGTATTTTTGAATGGAAAATATAAAATGTTTCTGGATATGTTGAAGTATGTAAGAATATCTTTGTTGTTCCTTTGGTGATTTTTTTCAAAAATTTTAATTAGACACCTAAAACAAAACAGGTTATTGCCATTGCTGTGGTTGCCTATCAAAACTGATGGGAAGACTGTATGGCTGAAGAGGCTACACATATTTGTCACATGACTGGAAGAAATCAAATGGTTTCTGACCAGGAAACTTCCTCTAAGGTGGTTAGATTGTTTAGTACCAGAAGGTGCTATTGAGGAGGCTGGTGGGTGGGTGGGCGGTCATTCACACTCTCACTCAGCTGTGAACCCTAGGAACCACATCCAGGATGTGCCCACTACTGGTGATAATAGCGGCATGGATGTTCTGGGAGTAACCAAGTACTTTCTGATTGGATTTCAAGTCCATTCCACATGAGGAAACACATGCAAATCTGACTAAGAGTCTGTGGTTGGGGAGCTCATAGTTCCTGGGTGTGAACCTACTACTGTCATTCTGAGTATTATGAAAATGCCCTCTAAATTCCTAACTCCGTGCTTATAGATGAGTACAACTTTCAGACTTATCAGAGGAGTTTCTTTGTGGAGTGGACAGTGATTAATGCAGAAAGTCACAAGTAACGAAGTTCAGAAAACAAATACCTGTGGATACTCAGGCAGAAACTGGACATGTCTATCTCATTCATTTCCAAAGGTCCAGGGATCAGAAAGATTGTAAAGACCAGGAGTCAGGGAAGACTGCAGTGAAACAGTCTCTTCTGGATATGACAGGGCTAATACACTCATGAATACGTGACATCCATGACTGCCTGCACAAGATCAAGCCAGTTAACATGATAACATGGAGTAGAAAAAGGTCCCAAATCCCTACCGATAAGTGAGAAGCATGGACAGTGATGTGAGAGGGGCCAGCTCCCTTTGGATAATACTTTCCCTAGGCAAGTGGACCTGAGCTATAGAAAAAGGCAACTGAACACGCTAGGGAAAGCGAGTCAATAACCAATGTTCTTCTACGTTTTCTGAATCGAACTCCCACCTTGAGTTTTTGCCTTGCTTCTTTGATGATGGACTACAACCTGTAAGTCAAGTAAACCCTTCCCTCCCCAAGTTAGATTTATTTACTGCATTTCTATAGCCACGTAAGTCAAACTAAGACATATATAGTAATACATTCGCAAAGAATTAGTAGAAATATTATACATTCTTTAACTTTATTTAGTTTAATTTGTTCTTGGACCTTCATATCTTGATTGCCCTGTGAATTTTGTGTGTTGAAATTTACAGTTCAGTGTCCCAACCAAACCTGATTTTCTCTATGTATTTTCTGATCACCAAACTTAAAACTTTCTCATGTTGATAACACCCACACTGACCAGTCTCAGCCCCAACCTCCCTGTCACCCTTTCCTGTTCCTGATTTTAGTGGAATGCTTTGAGATTTTTTTTCCCATTTTACACAAAAGCAACTGTAGATTTTTCATAGACAGACTTTATTGTGTTGAGATATGTTCCTTCTAGGATGAGTTCCATTTGGACTCTTAACATGAAAAGATATTGGTTTTTGGTTATTCTTTATGTGAAAATAGATAATATCCTGGAGTAAAAATTACTATTCATGTACTTATACATTTTATAACTTAATGCTCAATATCTAAGTAATAAAAATAATATCTGTATAACAAATAAAAGATGATAGAAATTCTAATATTTGGATGCATTCCACACTTTTCATGCTTGTTTATAATTTTATTAGTAGTAGATTAATTTTACTGAATGTTTTTCCTGTGGAGACATTTTTTCACGATGTGTTAGTCTCTCTCGCAGGTCTTTTGTTGTCCTCACTTCTAAGTATGTTTTTTTTTTCCTGTGGATTTCTGTAATTACTGTAATAGCTGCCATTTTCAAAGTGCTAAGCACCTCCCCAAGCTCTAGTTCATACTATCATATTTCATTGCTAGAGGACTCTATGATATTAAAGCCATATTATCCATATTTTGTAACTGAAGAAAAATGAGACACACTGAAATTGAGGAACTTCTGTGCACATACAATTGCTTAGTGACCCAGAAGAAACTTAAATTCAAATCTCTTTGGGGTCCAAGATAAAACATTTACACAGTCTCCTAATATCTTGCAATAGTTATTTTAATGTGAACAAGCTTTACTGTAGCCACATTTTAAAGTGTAAGAAATTTGTTATGGGTTACAACAAACAATATGCTTTCTTTATCAGTAATCATGTTTTGTAAACCACAGGGAATTGTTTGAAAGCTGTAATGTTTTCAAAATTTGGCCCATTCATTAACCAAAGTGCCACTAGACCTTCAGCTAGAGACACATGTAATATTCACCGAGATACATTCATTCCAACACAAAGTGTAGTATTAACCTTTGAACCTAGGTACCTGCAGATGGTTTATTCCATGCAGTACAAATGTGAATGTTTGCTTTGTAGAACTATTAAATCTCCAGAAAAATCTGTAATTCTGCAATTCCATGAGAACTACTTCTCTACAGCTATATGTTGGAACCTGCTCCATGGAAAACAGTACTAAAGACAACCTCACATACATACAGGTTTTCTTAGTTCACTATCATAGCCGGTTTACAGTTATGTAGAGTATCCTACATATTTTTAAAGTCTTCTTTCTCCAGTTTTTGATGAGAACCCACCTTATTCCCTGAGGTAGGGCCGACATTATGAACTCTTTTTCCCCAGTATCATATCATTTCCAGCAGTATTTTCTCATCAGAAATAGAAATAAGGACCAAAAAAGTCTGTAATATGACTTGAAATCTGGAGTGACATACTTCCAGCCATTCCATCATTATCACCAATGTTGTTATTATTATTGTTGTTGTTATTCAAGATTGTTTTGGCTATGATGGGTCTTTGTGATTCCATATGAAATTTAAGATTATGTTTTTCAATTCCTGTGAATAACTGTGTTGGGAGTTTGATGAGGATTGCACTGAATCTGCACATTGTTTTTTATAGGACAGACATTTCACATATGAATCCTACCAATCCATGATCATGGTGGAGGGGGCTTCCATATTTTGGTATTTTCTTTAGTTTCTTTCCTCATCATCTTAGAATTTACATTGTGCAAGTCTTTCATTTTCTAAGACTTTTTTTTGTACTATTGGCAGTGGATTTGTGGTAGTTTAAATCAGAATAGCTTCCATAGGCTCATATGTTTGAATGTTTGACCCCAAGATGGTGAAGCTGCTTAGGAAGGATTAGGAGGTTTGGCATTGTTGGAAAAGATGTGTCACTGGGGTTAGGCTTTGATACTTCAAAGCCCATGCTATTCCCAGTTAACTGGCAGTTGTCATCTCAAATTGTGAACTCTCAGCTACTGCTCCAGTACCATGCCTGTCTTCCTGCTATCATGCTCCCCACCATGATAAGTCATGAACTCACCCTCTGAAACTGTGAACCCCCAATAAACTCTTTCTTCTGTAAGTTGCTCTGGCCACACTGTCTCCACAGCAATAGAAACAGAAATAAGCCAGTATTGTTTCCCTGACTTGTTTCTTGATGTATTGATTGTTAGCGCATTGAAGGGTACAGAATTGTGTACATTAATTTTGCATCTTGCTCCTTTGTTGAGAGTGTTTATCAGCTATAGAAGTTTTATGGCTCAGTATTAAGGATGTTTAATGTATCATGTTATCTGCAAATAAAGAATACTTTGACTTCTTGCTTTCTTATTTATATCTCCTTTATAGCCTTCACTTGTCCTATTACTCTAGCTAAGACTTTAATATTCTGAATATAAATGGACATACTGGAAATTCTTGCTTTGTTTCTGGGTTTTTTTAATGCTTTATGTTTTCTCTTTTTAAATCTCAAAGTAAATTTTCATTTGGCTGATAATACTTAGCAAGATTAAGATCATTAAAGTAGTAAATAGTAATGTTGCAGTGGCGAGTTCACTTTCAATTGTTATCATAGCAGAAAATAAGGAACCTCTAAATTATTCCTCCAAAAAGTCTTTTAATATAGAAGAAATGAAAATATACAGGACTCTTAAGACATTGAAGCAGCTATGTGGTATTATTACAGTGGTTATAAAGATAAGCACAAGCCTCTATAAATTTGTTTCAACTTGAATAATGTATACCACCACAAGTGACCCATAATATAAAATATGGACTGAAGATTATTATGTATCTTTATAGTAGGTCCATGTAGCATACTATTCTGATATATTGATATTGAGAGAAGATGTGCATATATACCACTCTGATAGATATTGATAATGAGAGAGGGGGCATAGGGAGAAATGGGAAATCAATACCCATTCTGCTAAATATGTTGTGAACTTAATATTACTCTGAAACAATACACTGTTAAAAAATTCTTTTCTTCACATGAACTGTGAACTGATGGCTGAAGGGCCCCCAACTGGATCAGGTCCTCTGAATGGGTGAGACAGTTGATTGGCTTGATCTGTTTGGGAGGCATCCGGGCAGTTGAACTGGGTCGTGTGCTCAGTGCATGAATTGGCTGTTTGAAACCTGGGGCTTAGCAGAGACGCCTGGCTCAGCCTGGGAGGAGGGGACTAGACCTGCCTGGGCTGAGTCTACCAGGTTGATCTCAATCCTCGGGGGAGTCTTTGCCCTGGAGGAGATGGAAATGGGGGGTGGGCTGTGGAGAAGGGAGTGGGGCGGAAGGGGGGAGAATGGGGGAATCCATGGCTGATATGTAAAGTTGAATTATATTGTAAAATAAAGTAAAATAAACTCAAAAATAATTCTTTTCTTCGTGAAAGAAATACATACATACATGCGTTTTATAAAATGTAGTGATAGCAGCGTAATTTCACAGTTAAAGCAAAGTGATTGTTACTTCCAATATTTAAATCTTAAATTCATCTAGGGTTGAAACATTAAAAAGAAAATTTGGAAACTAGAGAGATGAATCAGCAATTAAGAACATTGGCTGATCTTGCAAAGACACTGGTTTCTCTCCCCAGCACCCATGTCAGGTATCCCATAACCCCTCTCCAGCTTCCGGAGATCTAATATCCTTTTCTAATCTTTGAAGTAACTTGTACATACATACATTCAAAGCACATACACAAAAAAATAAGATAAAAATGATTGAGAAATGAAGATCTAAGTATTTGCATTAAAATCTGCTACTTGGGTTTAATTTAGTAAATGAAAGACATATCTGTCTGTCGCCTAACAGAATCCCACCACAAGACAGTTTGGTGGATATATGCGTTAAAATTTTGTGTTTTCACCTACTAAACAGCCTCTATAACTGGGAATTGACTAAGAGGATGTTCTTTTGAGGTCATGAGGTCATGTACAATAAACTTGAGACCTTGGATGCTAACTGGAAATTTATTTGTTAAAAAATGCACTGGAGCAATGTAGAAGAAGAATGGATTTTATATTACTAGATGCTTTGTTTCTTTTTATTTCATTTATTTATTTTTTTATTAAGAATTTTTTATTTTACACACCAATCAGAGATTCCTCTCCTCCCTCCTCCCACCCCCCAGCCTTCCCCCAAAACCCACTCCCCATTCCCTCCCCACAAGAAGGCAAGGCCTCCCAGGGGGAGGCACATCCAGTAGAGGCAAGTCCAAACCCTTCCCCCTGCCTCAAGGCTGCACGAAGTGTCTTGAGAGAGTTTCACTCTGTAACCCAGGCTGTGTGGAGTTTACTGTTTGGATAAGGCTGGCCTTGAACTCACATAATCCTCTTGCCTCAGCTTCCCAAGTGGTAGAATTATAAGCATAAACCACTCACTGTATGTGGCAGGTCTTATTTTAATGACATTTCATCTGTCCATGGGAAGGCTGAAGGAGCACAGTCTACCATCATAAATGTACTTCTGGCATAAAATATGACTATTTTACACTATAGCTACTCTATGGTTATCTACTTCAAATTCACAACTACATGTTTGCCAATATCATTTAAAATTAAATCTACATGTAATTCAAGGAAACAGAGCATTCAGTGCTCCAAAATCATTTAATAAATATTTTGGTATCAATGGATTAACACTCATCTAACAATTAATTATGGCCAGTCTTGTTCTGCTTAACTGATTAACCTTCCATTAGACAATGAGTACTAGAGAGCTGTATAAACACTTAACATTGTATTCCCAAAGCCCCAGCTCAGTGAAGGAGCTCTGAAATCCTCACAGGCTCATTCACTCTGAAATAGCATTTTCATTTTCCAGAGTTCCAGACACACCAACAACAAATGTAGAGATCTGACCATGTTCTTGATATATCTGATTGACAGCTCTCTTGTGTTGAGGATGGGCATAGAGCAGGGAGTCTTTGCAGGCTCTGTCTGAAGTCAGAAACCTTCCCTAAGTGTTCTGCTATTTTATTATTGTCCAGAGATGAGGGGGTCAGTTTTTATGTTTTCTCTTCAGTTGAGTGCTTCAGGTAAGTAAATTCAATCTTATCTACATTCCTCAAATTTTTAGGTCTTCCATAATCTATGTTTAAGTATTTTAATTTTTCCCATATGATATAGATTCTCTTTTGTGCCAAAAAAAGCTATAATAGTGAATGACACTTATAATTCAGATGAATAGCATGAATCTTTCAATATGGTTTTCTTTTCAGCTTCTATGAAGTAGTCTTCAGTTCCTAAGAAAATGCACATTTTAATATGGTTCTTATATCATTTTACTATTAGTTCTAAAATCTCAACTTCTTATTTGGATGGTGAATGCCAACATAGTGGAAGCTACTGAATAAAACACACTCAACCAAATTAGCTTTCTATATTTAACACACAATTACAGCATTTAATAAATGTCAATGTAGTATAGTAGTTTAAACTTGTAGAATACATTTCTGTAGGCATTTATGTAGAAAATTTTGTTGCAACTTTTCATTAAATTAGTGCAATCTCTTATGACTTTTCCCACCAGGTCCAAGGAACCATCTTCCCAGCTCCAAATTTCAATCCTGTGATGGATGCCCAAATGCTAGGTGGAGCTCTCCAGGGATTTGGTAAGCTTGGAAATTCCTGCTTTGGTTATTGTATTGTATTATCACGAGGTAACATGATATCAAGAGTGAAAAAAAAAACTAGAAGACAGACACAACAGCATAGAAGGAGAAGAAAATATTTGAAGACTATGATGGTGAAGAGAAATTGCAGTTTGTGTAATCTGAAATCCTGAAATGAATTCCTCATGTCCTCATGCCCTCGAATGCCTCACTGTGGACTCTCGGGGAAAATTCCAAAGCAGTAATTGTAATCGGAAGTAATGCATCCTCCTGACCTCTGCACTTGTTTTCTTTATAGCCTATTTCTGTTGCTACTTACTCTTGCGGCCAAATCTAGCATCCTCCTCTCCCAGATGGCTCTGTTTGTTCACACCTCATAAATTGTCCCAACGTACTTCTTGCCTGGGACGCTATTCTTTCTCTGGTCTGTTTTTAACCTAAAATCTCCAAATGAACATCCTCTTTGCATCTTTCTCTGAGCACTCCAGGCTCTACCAACTGTGCCATCCTGGGCATCTTTCTTCCTAGCCCCTTCTTCCTTGATAATCATTTGCCTTCTGCCTGTCCACTGCACCTGCAGACTGGCCTGTGAGTTCCTAGCTCGGGGTATTTGGCTAAGAAATTGATGTTCATCTGATAAGATCAGAGTTTAGGAAAGGAATTTACAAGAAAAAGGGAGGAAAATAGTTAGCTTGTTTTTAATTCTTTAATCTTTAGGGTTCGATGTAAACCTGTTAAATACTCATGTATTTTCCTTGGACAAAACCCATTTCTAAAACACTTCTGAATGAGCAGGAAGATAAACACAGACAATATAAAAGAAATAGTAGCAGAAAAAATTAAACCTATGCTTAAGAAAGCAAACTCTTAACTTCAAAACATTACCTGCTTTACAGAATCTCGCCCTCTCTCTCCTCTCTCTGTCTCTCTCTGTGAATCTATCTCTGTCTCTCCTCTCTGTCTCTGTGTGTGTGTCTCTGTCTCTCTTCCTCTCTCGTTTACATGAATGCACACTACACACCTGCATATCTTTGTGTTTCAATCATGAATAGTTTATCACACAGAGGAAAATAATGGAGTATTAAATGTTTCCTGAATTTGGCTTTAGGAGTTGGCAATCATTTCATGCCTTTTAAAACATCAATGGTCACTAGAAAAACTACAGAGACAAAAGAAGTTTTTCTTCAGAATTCTGAACTGTGATTTTTTTCCTTTAAAACTGAAGTGCAGAGCAATTTGGTCACACACACACACACACACACACACACACACGCATGCACGCACGCACGCACACACGCGCGCACGCGCGCACACACACACAAAATAATAATGAATAAATAAATTCTTTTCTCCAGTTTTAACTTTCCTATCACAGATTAATTTTGACTGTCATAATGTTTGGCTTGTGAGATTTAGGCTGACGTATTTCAGAGTGTTTGGAGTTGGATAGCATAGTATCTGGGGAAGCATTCCAGAGCAAGAATATAGTCTCAAATGTATTAAGGGTCTGCAGTTTTGCTGGCTTTGGTCAAGTGCAATTGGAAAAGACAAATATCAATGTTTTGTCCAGATATTCTTAAGTATATAACTCAGAAAAGAAACAAAAATGGACTCTAAAGCATATGAAAATAAGTAATTTTAGCAAAAATTGTGGAAAGATGCTTAAATACGTACTTATTCAACCTAAAAGGAAGCGCTTCTTAGACATGCATCTCCTGATAATACCATCAGATTCTCAACTCATCACCATTAGTGGCTACTTACCTACATTTACATTCTCAGAAAAGCTGTTTTTGTTGTCATTGTTGATTTTTCTGGGTTTTTTTTTTTTTAAGTTTTCTACTGGGTTTTTATTTATTTATTGTGTTCACCACCTTTGGTATGAATTTTCCACTGTGCATTTTTTTTAATTTTATAATTAATTTAATTTTACATATCAGCCACAGATTCCCCTGTCCTTCCTCCTCCTCCCGCTCCCCGCCTCCCCGCGCTCTCCCCCCAATCTACCCCCTATTCCCACCTCCTCCAAGGCAAGGACTCCCCTGGGGATTCAGCTCAGCCTGGTAGATTCAGTCCAGGCAGGTTCAGTACCCTCCTCCCAGGCTGAGCTCCAATCAGCGAGAGAGAGGAGGGATTGTATGAGTGAGAGACCTTGAGACCATGATTGGAAAAAACACAGGGACAAATAGCCAAACTAGTGGAAACACATGAACTGTGAACCAATAGCTGAGGAGCCCCCATGGAACTGGATCAGGCCTTCTGGATAAGTGAGACAGTCGAGTAGATTGAACTGTTTGGGAGGCCCCCATGCAGTGGGACCAGGACCTGTCCTTGGTGCATGGGCATGGCTTTTTGGAGCCTGGGGCCTATGCTGGGGCACTTTGCTCAACCTAGGTTTTTGTTTTTGTTTTTATAATCCATAAGCATGTATATTTTCCAAATCTGCATGTGACACTAGAAAACTGAAACCATTCTTAACCTGCATCCTTCAAACTTAACAAAGGGGTACACAAGTCAAAAGTAATCTGTTTTGAAATACTCCGACTCAGCTGAAGGACCTTTCTCATCATGATAATAATCAATAGATTTTGCAGAGTTTTTTCAAACTGAAGAAGCTTCTTTTGATTCATACTTTGGTTAGAACTTTTGTTTCATTGAAGTGTTTATCTAATTATTATTTTATCAATAAAAACTCAGACATCAGATATTTTTGGTAAATACCGGATCGATCAGAGAAGTGGCAGAGAAGTGACCAGTAACCTTCTTTCTCTCTCTCTCTCTCTCTCTCTCTCTCTCTCTCTCTCTCTCTCTCTGTCTCTCCTTTCTTGATTCAAAAGAGCCAAGAATCTCCTAAGCCCCTCCATACTGCTTTCTATGTCTCTCTATACGTCCTTGGTCCTCTAAAAGCTCTATGGCCAATTTTGGTCAGCTGGTAGCTAGCTCCACCCTCTGTCAAAGTGAATTTTATTGTCAGTCTGTGGAGTGTCAGAGTGCAACCAAAATGTCCCACAACATTGCATTTTGTCAAATGCCTTTTCTACATCTTTCCTTATAGTCATATGAATTTGCTTTTTTAAACTGTTAATGACATAGATTACACTGATGGTCTAATGTTAGACCTATGAATAATTCTTCATACACACTGTTGTATTCAATATTCTAGGTTTTTTTTTTTTTGGAGGGGTGGTTGCATCTTTGTTCATGAAGGATTTTGTTCAGGAGTTTACCTGTAATATATGTCTCTTGTTCGAACATTAGAGTAATACTGATTGGCCTCAGAACATTTCAGGTATGTGGAAGAGATTGTAGACAACTGGTATTTCTTTTTTAAAATTTGTCAGATTAATTATTAAAATATCTAATATTAATACTTTTATTCTGACAGACTATTAATCATTGAATCATTGATTCAATTTCTTTTATAGCTATACATCTATTCAGATTGTCAGTTTCCTTGTATAAGTTTGAGTACATAATATCTTTGAAGGAACTGATCCATTTATCTAGACAATTAAAATTTGTAACATAGAGTTATTTATAATGTCCCTTTATTATCATTTTAATGAAGTCAATGAGTAATGGGCTCTCTTTCATTTCTTTATCAGTATTTTGTTTCTGTATTTTAATTAACACACTTTAATAAAATTTTGAGATCCATTTAAAATTATTATACAATATCTCATAAAAAGTAAACAAAAACTGCTATAAAAATAATAATCACAAAGTAAATCAGAGAGATAGTTTGTGTGTAATCTCAACAGAGCAACAAAAATAGATGAGTATAGTAACTCAATAAATGTTATGATTATAAGAACATAGTGAAAATCATTGAAAAAACATTCTACTTGTTATTCATAAATATCTTTACAGTCTCCTATCTTTTTCTAAATCATCCATCTTTCTATTCTCTTGTGAAAAAGATGGATGGATAGATAGATAGATGATGATGATGAAGATAGAAAGATAGATAGATAGATAGATAGATAGATAGATAGATAGATGATAGATGATAGATAGATAGATAGATAGATAGATAGATAGATAGATAGCAAAGAAGGCATTTACACTTCTAAGTTTTCTAAGATAAATACTCTAAGAAAAAAGAGTTCATGAGGCTTTAGATAGAAATTAATCTGTTTACATTTTAGTCAAGCTGGTGCAGAAGTTAAAGTTATTTTAGTCACTCTACTCTGAAATGCAACATAATAAAAAAGCAGTCATGATCTACAACTGCTATGAATGTTGTGATGTGATGTGATAACGTAATACTGTGATATGAGTAAGTAGAGGATGCACAACCCAGAAAGATGGCCTAGGTGATGGGTGAGAGATCATGTTCCATCCAAAGTCTGATAGTCTCACTTCACCCAACTGAAGTATGAAGACACCTTGTGATTTCATTATTTCCTTCTAGGTTGTTCCCCTTTCTTCTGTGGGTCCTGCGAAAGCAGCCCTGTTTTCAGAACATGTGTTCATTATGAGCAATGTACTTGACTGCACCATGGGAAGGATGTGGCACTCAATTACTATTCATGAGCTTGAAAGTCAGGAGGCTCTCTTTTGGGAGGGTAGACTAGATAGCTGAAGAAAAGCTAAATTTTCCTTACCTTCCGACATTTCTTATGGGATTTTAGATGGAACTAGTGCAATGTATATAAGTAGCACTAATTGCAGAGAGAGAGAGACAGAGAGAGAGACAGAGAAAGAGAGAGAGAGAGAGAGAGAGAGAGAGAGAGAGAGAGAGAGAGAGAGAGAGAGAGAAAAGCATCAAGAATTCAGCAAGCATTGCTATGTGATATCCAATTGTATTTAAAGGTAAAATACTAACAGAAATAACACTTTCCCATTGGTAAGTTATGATTAATCCATAAAGGGTGGAGTCTTCCTAGCTACTGTCAAAGAACTTCCTGAATTTTCTGTTATGATTCCTTCCTAGACTGCAACAAGGACATGCTGATCGACATCCTAACGCAACGCAGCAATGCACAGCGGCAGATGATAGCTGGGGCCTACCAGAGCATGTATGGCAGGGTAAGACTTCTTCACCTTGACCCTGTTACTAGGGCAAGTGCCTGAGCACCAACCAACACCCTTTTCGGAGAAATGGACCTATTATTTTCCTCGGTCTCACATTTCTGAACTCCATGTTAGTTAAAAACGGTCTGTCTTGTTCTTACATGTTTCAAGGAATACGAGCATATCATAAAACGTATATATGTATGAGGTATATTCACACTCACAGTGTCTACCTGTGCTTTTCCAATTCATAGAGCTTCCCCCAAATGAGGAGCTGGGTAACCTTTTATCCCACTTGGTCCAATTAGGCTCTAAATGTTGAGCTCGGAACGCCTATATGGAGCTTTAGGGGAGGCATAGAGAGAACTAATGATCACCAGGGTCAAAAAATAATCTCTTTTCCTCCAGTTCTCTGCAGGTCCTCATCCAGCTCTGAGCCAATATGAATTTTCTCCCACCTTTTCTTCTCTGCAGCATGCAGTGATGGAGACCATTAAAAAACGAATGGCAGTTTAAAAATAGTTTAAGGCAATAAAACTATCCATGTTTTAAAGTAATCACATTCTAATTTCAAAGCAAGTACCATTAATGAGTCTTTGCTTTTGTTATGCATTTAAACCACAGATTCAGAACAAAAACTCTTCAGGCCAAAAGGGCCTGAAATAGCAATTACTTTGTCAACTGCACATTATCGATGAAACACTCTCATAAAACTTTCTCTGCAGAGTTAGTCCATATAAATTGACTCTGTCTCTAAAGCTCAGCCTTTGAACAACCATAACACTCACGACAAAAGGTAGCCCTGAGTTTTAGAATGGTTAATGATCCAGAAAGCTCGGTGAGTGGCGAGATATGTTGAATTAACCCAAAGGAGGAGACAGAATACCTTTTGTCCACAAGAAATTGTTACCTCAGCATGTGCTCCCAGGAATAACTTTCTTGCAAATAAAATGTAAACATAATCAAAATAGTACCGTTGTTAATCTAAGATGATCTAAATGTGCACAGGATGGTAAGTGATGGTATTTCTAGGGAACATTTATTTTTAATCCAAAGGTGTACCTACAGCCTAGCTTTTCATATGACAAGTTAATTTGGGCCAAAGAACTTCTGTGTATCAAGCACTGCAAAATCATGACAAAGCGGGTTAAGGTAAGACATGAGTTCCTTAGACGCAAGGAATTTAAAACCCACTGAAAAATAACTTGTACTGGAGCGAAACCCTTTTCACTAAGATCTTAGAGTTGTTTACCCTGTTCTTCTGCTGGACAATTGGCATGTCATGGCTGATCACTAAATTGCTGAAGAAGTAGGACAGCACCGCTCCTGGCTTGTCTGTCACTCAGAAGTGCCATTGTCATTCCGTCGGTTGTCAAGCCCTGCCGTTTATCTTTCCCTCGCATTCTTCTCTTTCCCTCCACTACGTATTCTTGACTTAGAGCGTCATGGTTTTCTACCCAGACTAATCCTAACTGGTTCCTTCTACCAAACCTCTAGTCTCTCCTCCACCTCCCTTCTGGGCCTAGACCAGTCCACTCTTCAACCTCAATCCAAAATGAAGCAAAACCTAGAATTGCTCTAACGTTTGTTCTACTACTCTCCATCATAAATATCTGTGTGTGCATGGCACAACCCTGAATCCTTTCTCATGGCATGGGAAGCCTTTCTTACTTCACTTTTATTTTGCATCTTCATTGTGCTCTTCCTTTCTCCCCCCTTCTCCCTGTCTCCCTTCCTCTTCCTCTCCCTCTCCTTTTCTCACTCTTGCTCTCTATTATACACCATTAATGTATCCTCCAGGAAACATCTGTAGCTTCCCACAGCACTCCTGCCTGACTCCTCATCTTTCATCTTGCTGTTTCATCTGTCTTCAGGAGCCTCAGTTTTCATTACAATGACTGTACCCATAACTGTACCCGTAAAACTTCCAGACACCAGACACCCACTCCTCAAATCCAGTAGAACCTAACCCATGAACTTGTTTGTATCTGTTCCTCATTACCAGTGTGCTAACTTGAATAACTTTTGTTCTGCCAGAGCATAATGTTTGCTTAACACCAAGAATATTTGATCAATGTCTGTTGAATGGCAGTGATCTCACAGCTAAGCTCCTCCAATAAGTTGCAATTAGACATGGGGTGCTCCTGAAAAGCTGTCCATCTCACCATGTTCTCTCTGCTCTAAACTAAGTGCTTCCTGCTTGAGTCCCCGGGGTCTCTGCACATTATATAAAGATATTGGCTATTTCTTTGTATTTATGTTTTACCAAGTTCACTATAACATCTAAAAAAAATAGAGACTGGCTTATTTTGTACCTTCCCTTTAGAACTCAGTCCGAGGTCTAATATGGAAGAAGTTCTTCATTTAAAGTATAAGCCAGCCTAGAAAATTATGTTTGGCATAGTTGTCAGAATAAATAATGAGATTACCCACTGGTCTTTCCCACCAAAGCAAGTGTTGGGCTGTTAACAATGCAACAGGACCAAGAGATGGGGAGAAGTTTGCTCATCCATGACAAGTATGACAACCAGACAATGTTTCCTCAAAGAGTTCAACTGGAGCATTAAAGCAATTCCTGTTCCCAGTTTTCAGCTGTAACAGGAATGGTCAGCTCTGAAATGTGTTGATTTGTATCTATCATTTAAGCACAGCATTGGTTGTGTAATTTTGTGCATGCCCAGAACAAAATCATGTGACTAAACTGTGCCTTCCACAGCCTCTCCTTAATGCCCTTTGTTCTCAACTAAGAATGCACCAGAATTGTCAAAGACAGTGAATACTCCACATTCTTCCCAGTTTTGTTCAATGTCAACTACTCTAGCAAGTTTAATGTATTTGACAGAGCCACTTACCCCAAGGCATATACTAGTACTCATAACTCCCTCTCCTGTTCTTGTATGTGTGTGTCCACAACAATTGCCATCTTAATACATCAACCCATTCTTATTCATGACATGTCACCTCCCTCTGAAATAAATCTCCAGAAAGGAAAGAATATTTTATTCACCAGTCTATCCAGATCACCCACCACAGTCTCATTGAAATGGTTGACAGTATTGACTGAATCATGGTCCCTAAAATGCATATGTCAGCACCCTACCTCTCAGTGTGATTATATCTGGAAATAGACTTCTAAGGATGTTGAGATTTTTTTTTAAAAAAAAAAGGTAGATCCTTAGTCCAATAGGACTCCTTTCATAACAGAAAGAGAGACCAAGGTTGTGTGTATGATGAAAAGGAGGTAGCTGGTTACATGCCAGGGCAATGGACCTCAGTAGAAAACAAACCTGCACACCAAGACTTTGGACTTTATGCTCCCCACATTCTGAGACAGAAGCTCTAATATTTAGGACTGTGGTATCCTGCTATGGCAGCCCAAGCTGTCTAGTTCCATTGGAACTACATACATAGATGTGAATTATGAAGAGTTCATTTCTTCAAACTCACCTTGTTCTCAAATACACTTTCCCCTTTTGTCTCTGAGCTCCATGGTTAAAAATATCACTACCTACAGAGTAATATAGCTAGGAAGTACTTTTCTAGAAATTATCTGATCTACTTTATACATGGTCCTCCTTCCTATAAGAAGAGTTCTTTCTCCTTCAGACCTCACTTCTAGTTTGAAATGGGGCAATAGATATAGTTTTAGCCCAAAGGCTGAGCTTCATTATATAGTTTATCACATATAAATATTTTATAAATAACTAATAATAATTAAGATGAGTTAAATAAGCCTTCTGATAAAACTGGAAAGTTAACAGATAAGAAAAATAATTTCTAATTTCTAAAAAATTAAAGTTCCACAAATTCAGAAAATCACTTCTGCACTTTTCTTATTGAAATTATTTCTATTTGGAATGACTTAAACAGTATCTGCCAAGGCAGGAAGGAGGAACAAGAGGAGAGGGGAAGAAAGAGTGGAAAACTGACCATACAGTCATTCCTGCATTGAAAGTGGCCCCACTGTGCTTCAAGTTGATCTCTACATAAGGCATTCTGTAAATTCACACTTCTATCCACATGCATTATGATTCCTGTTCCTCTTAAGTTATCAGCAAACTAGATGATATGAAGCTTCTGCAGTATAACCAGTTCATCATTAAGGGTGTAACTGAAATCTCACTGCAGTGTTAACCAGTCTGTCATACAGGTGTAACCAAAATCTCATTGCAGTTTTAATCATTTTATAATGCACATGTAACTGAAACCTCACTGCTGCTTTAACCAGTCCATGATACAGGTGGAACCGAAAGCTCACTGCAGTTTTAACTTTTTTCCCTGATCACGTGTAATGGTGGGTATCTTTACATGTTTCTTCTATAGACAAGATATTGCTTCTTTGGCGCTAGCACTTTGCATCCTGTATGTGTTTTTCTTTCAGCATTTTGCACTTTTATATTGATATGTAGACGTTTGTTTATTTATTCTAGTGATTTCTTGAGATTATGCTAATAGATTGAAAATGTTTTATTTAAATACATGGTTACATTTTATATAAGATGATTATTTTTATAACTGTAATTATATATAGATGTGTATAACTAAATTATATATCTATATATTTTAGAGATATGCACTAAGAACTACAAAAGGTGTAATGTTTTAACTTTTTTACAAGACAGCAAATTAATCAACCAAGATGACATGGATGTTGGTACAGAAGACTCTTGAATGAAAGACAAAAGAAATTTCAGTGCTATCATTAGTAACAGTCAAACATGTCTGTCTATTGGTGAAATTATTAAGTCCACTCCACATAGTTAAAAAGGAGGTTTATTTTGTGGGGTAACTTACAAGTGAATGGATAGGTAACAGGGTCTGGGAAAGGTGTGGTACAGTCCGGCAGTGTTCTCTGGAGAACTCTGCTAGGTCTACCTCCAGTATCCAGGGTCCAGGAACCAAGAGAGCTGGCCCAACCAGATCTCAGGTCTTCAGAGTTCTCTCTCAGCCCCGCCTTGTAGGCGTGACAGTTACGGAAGCCTCAATGGGGGTTGGAACTTCCAGATCAAAGCTGGAACAGCTACCCACTACATACATCTCAGATGTTTGCAGTAGTTCTTTGAACTATATGAGGATGCTCTCATGTGGTGGGTTGCATTGTAGCCAAGAAACAAAGGAATTCAGAAAACAAAAG
Organism: Peromyscus aztecus; assembly: GCA_902168405.1. Taxonomy (NCBI): domain Eukaryota; kingdom Metazoa; phylum Chordata; class Mammalia; order Rodentia; family Cricetidae; genus Peromyscus; species Peromyscus aztecus. The sequence goes on along the minus strand of CABHPQ010148654.1, from coordinate 13,327 downwards.
TCTTTCAAATGGGCAGAATGCATGACTACCTTTACTCTTTAAGGAGATCTTACCTCTGTCTTCACAGCATTATGTAAACATCCTTAGAGAAGCAGAACAAAAGGAAGGGCTGCCAGTGCCTCACTGTTCATAATATTTATAAATATGAGACTGTGAGAGGACTGTCACTTCCCTGCTTTAACCCCAGTTTCTATGCAACTCTGACAATAACTGATACATGTTATGATTGTGCCAAATGTAATCCACTCTGAGTACTCAGAACAACAAAGTGTGCCGGATTATCAATTTGTCTTAATCTTCATTAAAGCTCCTATAAACAGAACTCTCCACAACACAGAAACGTAAGATGGCATATTATACCAGTACCTTCATTGAGTCCTAGGTCCAACAAGCTAAACAATTCTACATGTCATCAGGGATAAATCTGAAAATTCCAAGTGTTCTTCTTTTCAAATTCAACACCGACTCTCTATTTGTCTTGAAATTTTAATCTGGGTTATTCAGTGGGGTGCATTAAATATGAAATTATTTTCACCTTGGCCATAAGAAGAAAGTCTAAGGTGGGCCTGTCATCTGTAATAATCTAACTGTTGCCACTGTGAATGCTTTCCAAGGTCAAGATGCTGTAATTAAGCAGTATACCCTGCCCAAGGTGGCGAGGCGATTGTTCTTGCTTTACCAACAGAAACCTGTCAACTTCCATTTAAGTAGCTTTAACTTTGTCTTTTGTTGTATTATCTCCAACATGTAATGAGGACTATCATTTGGAATTGTTAAATGTGGGAGGGACAAGGCCATTTTAGAATATTCCATAAAGCCAATATGTCCTACAAAGAGAGAGTATATTCAACAGAATAGAAATTACTCTTACGTAGTCCAGGACTACAAGAATCCTGAGAGAGTGTAAGTAGGTAAAGCAGAATCACATTAGAATCTTTGTGCCCACTTTGGGTAGGCTACCAATAAGAATAAAAGTGTAGATCAAACATTGTGCCCAGGGGTCAGCAAGGAGAAAAAAAATTGAACATCAGGCTCGGGAATGGTACTGTTAGGATATCTAATATGAAGTGTGAATCTGCATAACCTTGCTCCCCCTCGTTATGAGCATTGTCACGGAGGAGGCTGCACTACTGTAGCTGGGAACCAAATGTCCTACTAAGCTGAGCACATCAAAAGGAAAGAAGGGAAACAGAGTCAGAATTGTTACTAGGTTGATCAATTAAGAGACATAGCTGGTGGAGAACACTGCAGGTCTATGAAACATCTGGATTCTACTCCATTTCTGACATGCTTTTGTAAAAAACTACAAACAAACACATAACATGGTCAGTCCACAAAACCTAAAAATACAACATGGATAGTCTCAAGACCAGGTTAATGTGTGACTGGAAACATATCTAAAATAGCAGCACTGTGACTTGGAAATTTGCAACTGTGGGTAGCTCCAAAAAGGGATATAGTTGGCCAGGAGTACAGGGCAATGCCCTGTGAGCTGACTTCCTTTCTGCAGAAAAATTTATGTCAAATTAACAGAAGTCACAAAATTGGCAAGGACCAGAAACCTTGACATGTGAAATTTTGAGGACCTCACTAGATACCTAGTTGATGATGAGGTGTGTTTTATGATATACAGTGTGCTGACAGACCTCAGGGACAATGGTGTAATGTGGGGGATGCAGTCTAAATCACTGGCTAGACTCCAGATGGCTGCAAGAATGACATCAAAGGTACTAGCAGAAGTCACAATAATTTCAACGGTTACAGACCCAACGAAACACACAATTTATAATTTTCAAGTATTAAGCCTAATCAATCAGCCTAGCAGCTCAAATGTGAGTAGCAAGGTTAATTCATCAAAGGGGCAAACCCAATCACCAGAACTATGAGAACAGCATTGGTTATGCCCCTGGATAACGATAGTCCAGTTCTACATGACTTAGCTACCTATGTCAAATGACCCAATAATTATTTTCCTATCTGCATGTACTGTCCAACATTTCACATTAAAACAAATAATTTTAAGAACTAATACCTGCTTTCCCTCAGGCATTTTCAAGGTCACCTTGAAAGTCAGCCTATTTCCTTATCTTCTACTCTCCATTTTTCCACTAGGTTTTTTTTTTTTTCTTCAAGTGTTCCTCTTTCCATTGCTGGCAAATTCTTTCTAAAGAATGCTTGTTATAATTTATATTTGTATTGAGAGGGGCACCTTTTGGATTAGTCGGTTTTCTGTCACTATAACAAAGTGTCTGAGACAACATATAAAGAGAAAATATTTAGTGGCCCACACTTTTGGAAGTTCTGTTGATTTGGATCTTTGGTAAGCTGCCACAGCATCATGATGAAAGAATGTAGCAAAGCAGAACTGCTCACCTCACAGCTGGGAAGGAAAGGGAGATGGGGAGGGAAAGAAGAAGGGAAGGGAAGGGAAGGGAAGGGAAGGGAAGGGAAAGGACTGGTGTCTCACCACCCTCATGCCCCCAATGACCTAAAAAACTCCCACAGGTCCTACAAAGATTCCATCACCTCCCAACAGAGGTACACTGGGTACCAAGCATTTAATGTGTGAGCCTCCGAGAAACATTCAAGATTCAAACTGTTCAAACTCCAGTGTGCTGTGTTACTCTAGAGGAACAGCCATCATTCTCATCAGACTAAAAAAACGACAACCCATGCCTCCATTAAAAACCAAAGCCTTAAATAAAATGTGACAGTATCTGTGAGAGATCAGCTGTTTGGAAGAACAGTCTCTTACTGCAGCAAAGTAACACAGCAACTTTTGCAAGTGTCTTTGTAATGAAACACGATTGTGTGTTTGCACAGAGGTCACACAGTGAGCAAAATTAAGACATATTCTGATTTTTACTCTATGTGCTTGCCTTTGAGTATTTCAATAATAGGCCGTATTTTATGAAAAGTATATTAAATAGTTCCCCTGAGTCTATTCAAACAAGGAAGATGTCATATTCCCACCTCTGGGGACCCCATTCCACCCATTAGAAGATGAGACTAAGAGAAATCACGGATGAGAAACTGTTGTTTTACTTTTAATTTAATCAGAGTGGTCAGAACGGGTTCCGAGGTGGCATAGAACAGCTCAATTTGAAAAGCAAGTACTCATTAGCTTAATGGAAGGCCAAGCTGTGATTCTGGCAGAGCCTGCTTCAGGGCAAGCCTTGAGAAAAGAGGAAATCAGAGGCAAGGAAGCTGGGGAAAGTCACACTCCAAAGGTTGCACCTGAGAAGTTATTTATGTAACTCCAAGTGAGAATTTAAGGCTCTAATTAGGAAGCCGATTTGAATGTTCCTCTTTGAACTTTCAAAGTATACTTATTTAAACATACAATTCAATATTTATCTTCACAGCTGAAGGCACAGTCTCCTTCCTGGTGCCCTGATAATAGCATGCTTTTCCTACCTCGATAGGCCTCGCCCTGCTGTGCACTGCGCCCTGGTTATTACACTGATTTCTGCACCCTCCACTCATGGGAGGCTGTTGGAAGCAGAGATTGCTTTCCTTGTTTATTTTCAAACTGCCAAGAATGACTACAAACAAATCATGGTTGAATTACATGTTGCCCTATCCATTCATTTGCTCTCTTTGTTCTTACTTTATAAATACTTAGTAGTTAGCAGGCACAGCTCTATGGGCTGATGAAAGAGCCATGAATAGAGCAGGTCAAATCTCTGGCATGACAGAGCCATGCCATGGCTTGGTGAGAAGGACCATGACTTGGTAAAATAAGTCAGTTTGAAAACGGTAGGTACTGTGGAATAAAGACAAAGCTAGATGAGATATGTGCGGAGTGCTGGGGGCCTGCCTAACTAAGTGGCTTTATGAGTTTTTCAGAGGAGGCTGAGGGCTGAGGATACACTGAGAAAGAACGTGAAAGGAGAAATGAAGGTCAAAGCCAGACGCTAGAGCAGATCTGCTGTTCCAGAAGCAGGGAGAAGACCACCATAGCTAGAGTAGACCAATTGAGAGCAAGGAGAAGAGCAGTGAAGGCCAAGAAGCGATCACAATGCACCATGAATCTTGTAAACCCCCCGGAAAGAATTTACACTTCTATTTATGCGCAATAAACATATCCAGTGCCCACTTTCTTCAGAGACAAGCCGTAAACCATGTAGAAGAATGATGATGTTTACTTCCATGTGGGGGAACCTTTAAGGCAGAAGAATGATTTTTTCTGAATTGTGTTTTTTCAGAACATTTTTGTCAGATTTTTAAAGAGAATATAGGAAGTAAGCACAGAAGGAAAGCTCATTAGACGGCTGCTCTGTTACTGTAGAAGAAAGACGATGATGGCCCGGCCAGGGCTTACAGAGGTGGTAGCAGCAATGGTTGGCCAGCTCTAGGATCGCAAGCACATGCTGCTTAACAAGCGCAGGGGCCGAGCAAGGCATTAGATGAAGTCATTGCAGGAACATCGCAGACTGACTGCACTTCCTCAAGTGAGGAAACCAAGAGTCACTAAGTAATGGGAACGTCTCCTCTCCGCTGTATTCTTATAGAATCGCCATATGTGCAGCCCACAGAACACGTTGTATTTCTAAGTTAGAGACAGCAGACTGTACTGACAATGGGAGATGGTAAAAAGAGAAGAAATGGAAGATAACAGGCCAAGCTCTGAGCTAGGGAGACAGTAAGAGATGGAGACGAGGAAGACAAGAAGATGGAAGCCATACTGTTTTGCCATTGTTTATAGCTAAAGATTACTGACTTGCAAGCATTGATTAATATTTTGGGAGTACATTTTGGAGTGTTAAAAATATTTTTGACTAAAGTCTTAAAATGCTTTTACTAATTCTGTGAGAACGGCTGTTGTCTTCTTTACTCAGAGGGATAAAAATACAAAGAAATTTAGTAATATTCTTTTATCCTCATGCTAATAATTTAAACAAGATTAGAAACTATAGCATAGTGACTGTAAAGGGTGTTTAATATGGCTTCTTTCACTAAAACTGTTATTCAACTGAATTTTTAAAAACTAACTTACTATAGCTCTCTCTATCTCTCTGTCTCTCTCTCTGTCTCTGTCTGTCTCTCTGTCTCTGTCTCTCTGTCTCTCTCTCTCTCTCTCACACACACACACACACACACACACACACACACACACACACACACACTGAAAAATATAGATATATATCGCCATCTAGTGGCAATCCTAACCTGTTTGCAGTGAAATACATATTCGATATCTGTCTAGAATATGTATAATGTATAAACTAAAGATGCTGTTTGTACATATGGGATGAGAACAGAGATCTCAAAGAACAAACAAAAGTGCTTAAAGAGTAAATCAAAGACTTGGAATGCTCACATTATCTTCAACTTAAATAGTACATATATCTCTGCACATAATTGAAAGCTATTTCTTTTTCCGCATTTATTTATTCATGTATTTGTTTATTCTTTTATTTTATGGATTAATTTACATATTACATATGTTCTATCTATATGTTGTATACACAACACTGCCATATAGCTAAATGCTGAGTTTAAAAGTCTTTTGAGACAATTCGTGTGTTGATAGACACTGGAAAAATATACGCATATAAAGTTTTATCAAATACCCAGATGATTATAATATAATAAATCCAAAATTATTTGGGTGTCAAATAAGGAATCAACTGAGGTTTAGTGGAAGGCTGGGGGGCCAGGAGCCAATTCAAGTGTTACACCGTTGAATCACCTGCCTAAGCGTCCTTATCTCTTCCAAATGGCATATTGAATTTGTCCATTTGTAATCTCATTTTCAATGCACTGTATCATATCTCATAGATCACAAGCTCCTCATTCAAATATATATGATGTATTCACCATCTAGGCTTCCAGTCCCCTGCATACCATTACAGAACAGACTACCTAGGCATGGTGGCACTCACCTGTAATCGTAGCATCCAGGAGGGTAGTGAATCCAAAGCCAACCTAGGCTAAACAGCAAAACTGTTTTAAAAAAACTACAAAGAGATAACATCCAGGCACTGTCTCTTATTTCTCACGTGCACAGTGCACTACATGCAGCTAGTTATAGGATTGATGTAGTGAATCAAAATTCTTTTCACATCCTCAAGGTCCATTCTGGAAGATAGCAGCAATAAATGGTGGTGATTTAGACCCTCACACTCTCACATCTACTTTGTTCAGATCCCCATTTTTCCAGGAACATGCCTCTGTGCACTTGAAAGCATGTTGGAATAAACAGTATCTGAGTCTCCATATACATTTAGATTTCAAACCAATTTGATATTGACTTAAAGTTAGCTCGAGGACTTCATACGTACATTCTACTTTGCGCTGGCCAGTGTCTTCACTGTCCTTCAAGTCTATGTCTTCTGATATCCTCTTAGCCTTGTAAATAAAGTCTGACTAGTTTGAATTTATTCTAATAGAGTTCATTATACCTTAGTAATAGTGTAAAATACTAAATACAATTGCACAGTTTTCAATAGACCTAGATACACTTGACAGGTTTTACCAACACATAATAAACTTTAAACATCTTTCAATTGTCCTGATAAACATTCAGAAATGGATTTTAGCAGTTTTTATTTTTTTTTGCTATATCAGAAAAACAGAAAGCAAAGTCTAAAGTATCCATTTAATATTTTATACCTGCATTCCAAGATCTAGAACATAGAATTATTTTTTCTCTTTAAGTATTTAACATTCAGTATCTTAAATAATGTGGCTGTTTTTTGAGAAATGTATATGATTAAATCAATTCCTGTCAGCTTTTAGTTTATTAAATAACCAAGTACACCCTGCTAAAAGAGACTCCTATAATGAGGAAATAATTTTAGGATTGATGGTTCCATTAGTTCTATCCAGAAAAACCAAAGACTCCAAGCTGAAATGTTGTCAGCTTCAATGTTTATTTTCACAAGGAAACAAAAAGAGGCACGAGGGTTGAGGAGTATAAAAAGAAGTAGCTGATGTGACTAAAATTTCCACATGCTCGGTCATTCATAGATGTGATTAAAGCAGTCATCTCACTGCAAATGCTTGAATCCATTGTCTGGTGTAACCCAAGGGTATATGTGTGTCAAAGCCACACTTATCATCAGATGATAGAGAAAGGACATTTTCATAGAAGATGCCTCACAGTCATGTTCTCGTGTGCATTTGGTGAGTGTTACAATTTTTATGTTTAACTTTTTCTCCATAGGACCTGATTACAGATCTGAAGGAGCAACTTTCATCCCACTTCAAAGAAGTGATGGTGGGCCTGATGTACCCGCCACCATCTTACGACGCTCATGAACTCTGGCATGCCATGAAGGTAGTGACTGATCCAATAATATATGTGCATCAGATGCAGGCTGATCCAATATACGCCTATGACAGGGACAGGCTCAGATTTCAACAGAGAGACTTCCCTATGATGCTCCTGCAGTTTATATGATTGGGGAGGCAAAGAAGAATATCTAATAAGTAACCATGGAAAAACTTTGGCAAAAAGAGGCTTTCTTAGAAAAGGGAGTCTCTGAGTCAAGAGGTTGGGACCAGTCTATTCTTTGGGTGTAGAGACTCAAACATACTCAGTTGTCTCCAAGTTCAGCTCCAGCAGGAATGAGTAAGTTAGCCTTCCATGCTGCTCACAATGTCTTTCTTCTATATGCGTTCTCAAGTTGAGATTTAAAATCACAGGAATCTTCTAAAAATATTTATAAACATTTAACTCAGGAGCAAAGTAAAATACTGAATCAGAGACAAAATTTCCATGACAATTTAAATTAAATACACATGGAAAGTATTGCTCAGATGCAATAAAATTTTACTTCTAAAGAATTAAGATCTTACAGAAAAGTTATTTTCATGAAATAAATTACAGGTTTGTTGCAGATTTTATTGTATGAGAACATGGGGACTAGGGGTCCTTTGACTTCTTTCAAATGCGGCATTAAACTCCTGTAGACTTAAAAATCCTTCCATAATGTGCTTGCCAAAGACCAGATCACCACAATGTGTGACAGAGATGAGGCAAGAGACAAAAAATTGAAGATACATGGATTTTAGCCATAATATTTCCTGATCAGAATAGTGATTTTATAAAGCCCAGAGGAATTCCAACCAATCACACTTTTTCAAAATTTCACATGCCAATCCCCCATTTCTCATGAAACTATGTGGAAGAAATCTGCAAGAATGAGATCATATGTGACTGTTGAGAAGGAGCCAGCAAGCTTTCTCAGCACTTCACAAAATGGTAAGGTGTCCCATGGACTTTCTGAGAGATGTGCTACCTTCAAGACCCACGACCACAGATCAGTACCTTGGATGCTAAAAGATCCCTCAGAACAAACACAGCCAGTTCCAATGTTGAGGCAATCTGAGCGCAGTTCCATAGCCAGGGGGATGTAAGCACAGGTCACCAAGATGTACCTGATCAATTTTGAGACCTGCATTCTAATTTCAAACTGCTTAGGAGCTGATATTCCAGCAGAACATGGAGCTTCAAATTCCACTCCAGGGGAAAGTGGAAAACGGAAAGTGTGTTTCTCATGTTGATTAGCAGTGCCCACACTGTTGCTCTAAGTAAAGGGACATCATCTTTACAGGGACATCAAACAGTGGAGAGTTGACACAAACCTGATAGCGAGCTGACTTTGATCCTGAATGCACTTTCTTTTCCCTCTGCCACCTCTAAGAACACCATGAATGCTTTGTTCTTTTATTGTACAGAAGGTAGTCTATTGTTCTAAATAAAAGTGTCTTCATGTTTCTCTCTGACTTTTAGGGTGCAGGCACTGATGAGAATTGCCTCATTGAAATATTAGCTTCAAGAACAAATGGGGAGATTTTCCAGATGCGAGAAGCCTACTGCTTACGTAAGGAAATACATAAGCATGTATATATTAGGCATGTGTACAACCACATTTTTTAAGTAACATATAAAAGTATTCCATTTTATGTTCATTCCATTCTGGTTTACTTATCTGTTGCTCTGATAAAACACTGACCAAAAGCAAGTAGAAAGGGGGCCATTTATTTGACCTACAGGTCACAGTCCATCCCTAGTGGGAGTCAGTGGGGTAATTCAAACAGGAACCCTGAGGCAGGAGCGGAAGCAGAGATTATGGATGAACACTGCTTACTGGCTTGCTTCCCCTGCCTTCCTGAATTACCTATCTTGTCCAGACCAGGCTTACCTGTGCAGAGAAGGCGCCATCCACACTAAGCTGTGCCCTCCTACTTCAATTAGCTGTCGAGAAAATTCCACTTTGACATTCTCACACACCAGTCTGAGGGAATCAGTTCTTTAAATGAGGTTCCCTCTTCCCAGATATGTCAAAACAACAACCAAGATTAGTCACGACAGGCACTATGATGTTTGAAATATGACTCATTGGGGCAGAATGAGGGTTTTCTCAGAGCCCTGGAGTAGGTGGGATGGAGGATAGGGAGGCTGATCAACTGGTAAACTGTCATTGAAGAAATAAGTTCTAACAGCCTACTGAACAAGACAGCGAAGAACAATAATAATAATGTGTTTTAAAACTCAATGTAACCAACAGAGAGGAGTGGTTGTATCAAATAATAATAACTAGTGGGTAGCATTACACAATGTGCTCATGGGTTGAAACATTATATTGTACCATATAAATATATATAACAATTATATATCAATCAAAAGACTAAAATATGGAAGCCAATAAATATAATGAATATGACACACTCAAAACCAATTTCTTCTTTAAATAAAAATGTTTATCACGCTGAAAATGAAATAATTCCCCAGGAAATCTAGCAAATTTTCCTTTAATTTTTAAATGTGTTTACAAATATCTATGAAGTAAACGCTTTAGTATGCCAGGAAGTGTCCAGCACCTCAAATTGGAGGTGTGTTATCCTTTACTCAGGAGATACCTTGAAAATAACAAAATACAGCAAACAGTGACCATTGCTCACCAAATACATCTTTTTACTTTACCTAAATGTCACCATCCCAACAAGTTACTTCAAAAATTAAACCTTTGCACATTTTAAAATAAAAAGATGATAATTTTTATATCAAAAAATGTGTAATGTCTTGATTTCTGACCCAATGTGGATTGAGAACATTGAGCATTCTTCACAGTCAACCCTCATGCTCTCAAGAAAATCAAGACTTCCCCAAGTGTAATAAAATAAGGACTTTTACTTGAAATATTGAAATGAGGGGGAGCACTTTGGAGAATGGTTAGCCCAGCCCACAGTCTACAGCATGGTATAAACAACCCTGACCTACAGAATGAGAGACTATGAAGTGATTTCCAATGTTCTGTTTCAAATCTGGCTCAAAATTATCTTTTCAGTAAAACAGACCTAGGTTGATGCTACCATTAGGATACAGTTGTCTTTGACATAGTTTATGATACAAAAAACAAAAAAAAAAGCAAAAAAACCAGCAAACTGACTAATGACTTTCTCATCATTAACATTCAGTAGCATTAGCTATGTGAAGCCCATTGATATGGGGTTCTGTAGTAAGACATGCTTTTAACGTGCATATTTTATTGCCCAGAATACAGCAATAACCTTCAAGAGGACATTTATTCAGAGACCTCGGGACACTTCAGAGATACTCTCATGAACTTGGTTCAGGTATGACATTGAAAATCATAACACTTTACACTCTTTAAAACATAGACACATTTCATCCTCACGAAATATGACAGACAGTCCAATATTACAGTTCACCTATAATCCTATCTAATAACATTTACCATCAGCCAAGTACGAGTCACTTAATGTAAAACTTGACTTACACATGTTATAAGCATGAATGTGTACCAGTTCTGCCTTAAAACATTAAATGTACTGTATTTCAAGTTATTATAAACACATATACACACATAAATGATTATGTAAAAAACTTAAGACTTTACTTTTTAATTTATAACTTAAATTATAAATCTACTTCAGCTTTGATTTTTTGCAACTAAAAAGTTTATGTGTATGGGTGTTTTGTCTACATGTGTATCTGTGCACCACATGTATGCCTGATGCCAGCAGGTGCCAGAAGAAGTTATAGGAGTCCCTGAAACTGAGGTTTCAGTGGTTATGAGCCACCATGTGGATGCTGGGAACTGAATCCAAGTCCTCAGGAAGAACAGCCAATGCCCTTAACAACTGAACTATCTATCTGACCCTGTATCCCACATTTTTTAACTAGTAGATGGGTTGGAGACATACTAATTTTCCTGGGCTGACACTCTGTACTTAGTGTTATGTGGTAAGTGAATTAATTTCTCATCTAATACAACAAAATAGTATAATACAAACTATTATTAGAAGTACTTCTCAAATAAAGAAGCAAAGAATCAAAAAAGTAAGGTATGGGAGTTGAGATATACATAGTTTAGCAACAAAATGCTTTCCTAACCTGAGCAAGCATGTAGGTTTGATGTCCAGCACCACAAAAATGTGTGTGTGTGTGTGTGTATGTGTGTGTGTGTATGCACTGATTGTCCAAGAAGTCAGTACATTGAAATTCAGAATTTAATTTGCTCCTATTGTATTTTACTGTAAGCAAAAGATCTCAATGTAACCTGTATAAATTCCATTATACTATACATTACCAAGGAGGAACCTTACTTCTAATTAAAATTATATTTTGTCATTTATCTTCCTTTCTATAATGACTAAATGGTATGTAATTATTTTGATCCAACTAGCATTTCTCAAAAACATTCCACATATTAATTGTAATAGCAGTGTTATTTTAAAGTATAATTTCCTTTTAGTTAATGTCTGCTTTTGAATGTTCTAGTCATCCTATCGAGGAAAGGTGTTCAGTAATTCAAGTGGAGTCAGTGTTCAGCACTTAAATAGTAAAAGAAAGTACAAAACCTCATATGTTCAGAAAACGTCTTGAAGGCTGTGGGGTTTTCTTTCATTTTATGAAGTATGTGTTATGGTGAGAATGCTTTGGTATGTATTCTGGTATGTGTGTGTGTGTGTGTGTGTGTGTGTGTGTGTGTGTGTGTGTGTGTGTTTCATGGTGTGTGTCTAAAGTAAAGTAATCATTTCTAAATCTCTAAACTTTTCCTTTATAAATCAAACCATATCTCAATAATTAGCAAAACAAATTTGTTAACCATATAAACAAAAAAATGCACTAAAAGTTATAGGATTCCATACACGATAGTGTGAAATGGAGAAAATAATCCACCGCCTTTGAAGAAGGAAGTGTAAAGGAGTGCCCTTTACAATAAAGTAAGGAAGGGAGTACAGGGGACACACATTCTTGTTGTTTAATTATTTTTTTATATTTTGAGATTAATATAATTACAACATTTCTACTTTCCCTTTCTTCCCTCTAAGTCCTCCAATATACCCTCCTTGTTTGTATTTGGAGTCATGGCCTCTTTTTCACTAATATTTGGTGTGTGTGTGTGTGTGAATTCCTAAATAAACAACCTACTCAGAATGGAGCTGGAAAACTAGGGAAGAACACACCAACTGGCTACCCAGACCCACACTCTTTCTGTAAACCCACCAGAAGAAAATACAGTATGATACTTCATATATTCTTTCTGTTATCTGTGAAGCTCTTTTGTTGATTACTGTGCCTTCCTAGATTTTTTAATTAAAATTTATTTATGGGGGTAGCATATGCATACCACGGTACCAGTATGAAGGTCAGAGTAAAACTTGTGGAAGCCATGTCGGTCCCAGGGATCAAAATCAGGTCATCAGGTTTAGCACCAAGTGCCTTTATCCATGGAGACATTTCACCAGTTCCCTGAATTGTTTTTAACCTGCACATTTCTGGGGTGGTTTCCCCTTGCCCTTTATTTCTCTTGGCTTCCTGTGGGCTGCCATGGAGTCGACCCTCCATGAGAGTTCAATTTTGGCAAACTTACAAGGGCCAATAGCTCAAACAACTCGAAACTGCATAGCCAGCTTTTTTTGAGCACAGATTTCTGAAGTCTTTGAAAATTAATAATCCTGAAAACTTCGAAGAATGATGACCTACCTGCTCACAGTTAGATTCATGCACGATTACCCACACACCAAACTTTTTCAGATGTATGCTTTAAGCGACTTATTTTTTGCATTCTTGCATCCTCATTATGTCTCTTTATTTCATAACTGCAAGGCTCTCAAACAATAAAATGAGCCTGTTACTACGGCAAGACCAAGTTATACTACGTCTTCCCTTTCAAGTACTCTGCAACTCTCAAGTCACATAGTTGGGCATCTACAAGGATTTTCCCCTTCCAACACTTAAAAGAATCAGATTTTTAAACTTTCTCTCTCCTCTTTAACTTCTGTTTGCAAAACAACTGATTCCTTACTGAGTTCAGCTCCTGCTTCAAACACATGCTTAAAAGCA